>JAMZAV010007091.1:0-34490 GCA_024449915.1 Sweltsa coloradensis | reverse complement strand
GAAATAACTTCATTTGATACTCAAGTGACTATGCTGTGTTATTTTGTACATTAATTTTGTAATTTTTGTGATTAATTGCCGTTAATTGAATTAATTGAATTAATGGGAAAGTGATAAGAGCCCGACCTTGGAGCCATCACTTTTCTCTTTTATATGCTTGTTTTGTTATTATTTGATACATCAGTTGACTGTGTTTGTGAATGTCAAACATTTAACTGGTATTAATCTAATTATTAATTTCATTAATCCATTAATCTGAGAGTTGAAGGAATTTTTGTTTGGGGCCATCAAAATTTGGATTTATTGGCATTATATTAGTAAAGGGGTGAAATTGTATAACAATCGGTAGAATTTTAGGTGTACATAATTATACATAAATCGAAAGTGGTAAAATATTACTATATTTCAATTAATTAGATGTTTATTTAATAAATTTTTGAATATTTTTTCATTTATTTGTTCTCCGTAATAGAAGCTTGTCATTTGTTACCAATGTCTACTGTGTTGTCTCCTTTAAAAATTTCTTGTTGGTTAATTAATCAATTAATTTTAATTATTCATTAATAATAAAGTTACAGGAACTCAACTTGGGGCCATCGATTTTTGGATTCCTTGTGGTCATATTAGTAAATTCACAAATTTTCATGCTTTCTTCACGATTTGCACGATTGTTAGGCTTATAGACCCCACTACTACTCTAATCTAGGGGATAAGAGGAGGAGGGGCCCATGCTGGTCAGAACCAGCCACGGGTACGGGGAAGAAAGGGGTTTCTCACGTCGCGGTCGTCATTGGCTTCGTCATCGTCGTCGAGGGGACGTCAAGGGACGACGATTGCCAGTGCTAGCCTCTATTTTCGGGGAGTAAAATACTACTCTTCATACTAGCTGATGTTTTCGAGGTGGACTTTTTCTCTTGAATTGCCTGTTACGATTAGCAGAGCCATGCTCTGGGCCTATTCTACCCCGGGAACAGACAAGAACACCATGAGAATTAATTACGTCTTGAGAAACTAGGGCTTTTATGAGCCTCTTGTCATATTGAAAGTTAAGAAAAGAAGTGTATTGCGTGTTTGAGGATTATATTGTTTTGTAAGTTGATAAAATAAAATCAAATTACAGAAATGTTATTTTTTAAATTAAGGACGCGTCAACCGTTAGGTCATAATGCCCTAACCTAGGAAATATGGGGATGAGGAGCCCATGCTTGTCATAACCAGCCACGGGTAATGGGAGGAAAGGGTGTTCTTACGTCGCGATCGTCATTGTCTTTGTCATCGTTAGTGGTGTCATTGTCGTCATCGTCGTCGAGGGGTCGTCAAGGTAAGGGGGCAAGGTCCCTAACAAAGATTGCCAGTTTTTTGGTTTATTTGTATTGAGGACGCGTCAACCGTTAGGTCACAATGCACCAGTCTAGCCTAGGGGATATAGGGTGGAGGAGCCCATACTGGTTTGAACCAGCCACGGGTAAGGGGAGGAAGGGGGCTTTTCTCACGTCGCGGTCGTCATCGTCTTTGTCATCTTTCGTTCTGTTAATGTCATCGTCATTGAGGAGGTCGTCAAGGGAAGGGGGCAAGGTCCCCGACGACGATTGCCAGTGCACACCTCTATTTTCGGGGAGTGCAATACTACCCTTCATACTAGCTGATGTTTGCGAGGTGGTCTTTTTCTATTGAATCGCCTTTTACGATTAGCAGAGCCATGCTCTGGGCCAATTCTACCCCGGGTCCAGACGAGGGTAATGATGATAGTGAAATAAAAAATATTTATTTGATAGCAAAATTAAATTAATACGTTTGATGTGAAATAAATTTTTTTTTGCATTTATTTTTTTCCATCTAGGTGCCCGTTTAGGGCGCCGCAGCCAAGCCGCGGTGCGCTACACACTCAAGCACCTTATACACCAAGCAGAGTTGGGGGTGATTTAGAGTGTTACCCAGCCGTCATGTAACGTGATGTTGAACTTGAAAACTATCACAAATCGAGGGGATTTAGGTACCTGACAACACATGCCAAATTTTATTGGGGTACGACCATTCCTTCTTGGTGAAAAAATGGCTTGAAACATGCTCAAAATCACTTAAGGATGTTAGCTACTCCTACTACTGCTACTACTGCTACTTACATCTAATACTCGGCCCGCGATTCTGACCAGACGGGTGGTGACTACAATGTTCATATTTTACATGGACATTAAGTTATAGTATTATAGTCTCTTTTGAAAAAAAAAGTTGAAAAGTTTGTTGGAAGGCTTCACAAATAAAGGTTTTAAAATAAGCCTTATACAATCAACAAGTAACCATAGTTACTTGACACTTGTTGACGGTATAAGCAGAGTACGGCGGGAAAGTGCGATACGTAAACAAATGGCGGACATTTTAAATTTTGCTTCTATGTGTGAAATGAGAAAAGTTGTCATTATACTCTCATAAAACAAATCAGAAACCGTCCCTGACCTAGGCCCAGATGTAGAAAATTATTTATAATACAACAGTGTAGGTCTAAAGTTCCATTAGGCTATAGGACTAGATAAAATTATTACTTTACATTACATGTTTGGCAAAGCCTAGCCAACCCTAGGCCCAGCACAACATAGTTCTGTCACACAATACACACAAACACAATGTCGAAGCAAGGTGTCAAAATAATATGCGCTTGCTCATCTGTTTGTTTACATAATTGCAACAATCAAATCATTTCACGCAACTCGTCTTTCGATTGGCCCGCGTTTATTAAGGCACTGCCATCTAAAATAAATATAGAACTTTTTCGAGCTCTTTGCTATACGCATATCTTTTTAAAGTGTCAAACGAAAACGACTTCGTTTTCAAATTGCTTTTTCAACAGTCATCCCCCACGAACTCAAGAATTGGGGTCCAGTCCTTATACCGTCGTTATACCATGGTTTACCACCTATACCCAGGATGTACATGAACCCGGGGTCTAGATATTTTACATCCTATATTGTTATTGCTAATTTACCATAGAAATTGAAATCAACTTTGATAAAAATTTTTATTTTAACATATAATTTTGTAATGGAACTGAAAAAGTAATGAGATCACACACATAACAAAACTTGTAGAAATACAGCCAAAACCCTTTCACACTCAAAAGAAATGAGATCTAAAAAAAGGGCCAAGCTCATCTACCCTTCCCCATTTGCGCATTCTTAATTATAAACGTACAGTGTTCCCATAACGCATCCTCGAAAAGCTTGGCAAAATAAAATTTGCATGTTATTACGTTTTTAATTAATTAGAAAAAAGAACTTGGATGAACTATTTCGTGTTAAATTAATATCGCAAATTCTATTTTGCCAAGCTTTTCGAGGATGCTGTTATGGGACACTGTACGTTTATGAATTAAGAATGCGCAAATGTGGAAGGGTAGATGAGCTTGGCCCTTTTTTTTAGATCTCATTTCTTTTTAGTGTGGTTAGGTTTGCTGTATTTCTACAAGTTTGTTATGTTTTTGATATAATTTACATAACATGCCATTTTATAAAAGTAAACAGTTGAATGCAAGAGCAACAAAAAGAGCATTTTCCCCGTTGTGTTTAGTGAATCTAGGGGGACGGTCGTTCGCCCGCAGCCAAGCGCATCCCACTTATGTTATATTATTGAACAAGTAGGTTCGCTCGTAGGTCAGCTAATAAGTGGGGTTTCTTACTTACTATATGATGAAACCTTAATTTGTATAGACTTTATTGTAAAATTGTTTGATTTTTTTTGGATTAAGGACGCTTCAACCGTTAGGTCATAATGCACCACTCTAGCCTAGGGGGGTGGGGGGGGGGGGGGGGGGGAGGGGGGACCCATTTCGTGGTCAGAACCAGCCACGGTTTATGGGAAGAAAGGGGGTTCTCATGTCGCGGTCGTCATTGTCTTCGTCATCGTTCGTGGTGTCATTGTGGTCATCGTCGTCGATGGGTCGTCAAGGGAAGGGGGCAAGGTCCCCGACGACGATTGCCAGAGCTCGCCTCTATTAAGGCACGATTATATTTTGTTATCAAAGTTTACTTTGAAACATTATTGACGATAAAAAATTAACCCTTTTTTAAGTTTTATTATTGAAAAATTCCATAATAATATGTAGTACATTATTACCATATAATTTGTTCACTTTAAAATAATTAAGAAATAAGTATCGTCCATCTAAATTAAACGTGGTGAGAAACTAGGGCGCTTCAACCGGATGGGTCATATTGCATCTTCTGCGATACTGTTAGTTAATAATTCAAATTTATAGTTTGTTTAATTTTTATCATTGTTTCCGAAGTAAATGAAAGAAAATTGAGATCGGTGATTGTGATTGAAAAGAAAAAAATAGTTATTGTAATGATTTTTATTTAAACTTAAATTTGGTTAAAATTTTAAATTCAGAATATGAAGTAAACGATTACATTTGAAAGTAAATTTAGTGATTGAGTTATAACAATAACTTAATTTCACTGCTGTAATAGAACAAATCAAGAATATCGAGTACTAACATAGGTATAGTTTACTCACCCTGGATAATCCGTGTGTCGAGCGAATATGTGGCTTGCGTCGGCTTAATTAAACACAAAACTAATGTCCGGTCACCGCGAACTAATTACTAATTAGCACACCGAACAACATCGAGTTGATCAACACATCAAGGTTGGATTACCTTATTAATAACACAATGTTTCAACACTTCCTCGCGATACCTCTCGTTGACTCTTGATCAATAAAACACTCACTCTCTTGGTTGCCTTGTGTCTGAAGAAGTTTGTTAATTATAGCTCACCTGTACCAAGGAATTTAATTAAAATCACTTTAATAAAAGGATATTGTCGTTTAACTAATTTTAAGTCTTTTATAAAGCGGGTTTTGGTATTTAATTGTCAAGAATTTAATTAATTTTGTTCATCCTTACGCCGTTTTCCAAATTTAAAATAATACAGGTATGTATTTATATTTAATTGTGTAATTTTTCCCCTTCGTGAGGTATATCAAGAAAATTATATAAGGTTTTACCTAAAAAGGGGGCGCATGGACATTTGTTTTTACTTTTTAAAACAAATACTTTTCCATTAACTTTTAAAAGTCATGTTAAAAAATAAAACTGTCAAAATGTACGTTTACCAATCACATTCAAGCTAAAACTATTGTTTATTACTAAACAATTATGTTGGAAATGTATCGTCTAAATGTCCGATTACTATTTTTAAGATAGAAGAAAGCTGTTCCCGTTCGGTAAGGCGTAATTATACAAAACTGATCTTTTTTTGACTATTTGTGTAAAATGACGATCTAAAATTGAATTCGGGAATAGATGTACACAAAAATGAAGGAGTATTTCGATATATGTGCACATACTTTTTCAGATCTTCACTCTCACTTAGCGATGTTTCACTTGATAAACTTTTCAATGGCTCGACTTGAGTGCAAGGCAGACGATAAACAAACAAAAAGCCAGCACAGAACAGTACTGATCAATGTTTCTCGACTTAACTTTCAGAAAGTAGAGGGACGTTGATGATAGGCTACCTGAACTATCTTAGAAACCATACTATAGTTGACGATATTTCACTTTAGGACTATCATTCGTGCTATCAACTAATAAAAATTTTGATAAGAGAATGTAATTTCACAAGGTCTGCCTTCCTTTAAAAAACGCAAAATTCGGTAAAAAATTATTTTATCAAGACCATAATTTCGAAACTTAATAAAAAACTTATTTTTGTTTAATAACGGGTAAACAAACTGGAACAAAGCTTTCCCTAGACTATTAGCGTGCGCAGATAAGCCGTGATTCGGGTATAGATTTTGTTGTTTTATTATAAGTAATGTTAAATTGAAATAAATATTCGTGAAAATTTGGCTAATAATATATTTTACGCTGGAAAATTAATTACCGAGCTAAACTTTTAAATTTAATTACCTTAATTAGTACGCTTTAACATCTTCATTCCCCCAATATTTAAACAAAACCAATTAAAATAGTCTAAACGGTTAGATTGTCGAGCTGCGACTGGAGGCGAAGTATCACGTCGGACGGCGAGCAGAGCCGAGCGCTCCCCCGAAGTGAGTGAACTGCTGCTAGCGGAGGTCGACGGCGAAGTGGCTGGCTCGGAGAGGACGCCGTGCACAGCGTCGGGAACGCCGGGAACGGCGCGCGTCGCCGGCGTCGGTCACGAAGCTGGCGCGGAGGTTCGGCAGGCTTCGCACAAGAAGGCGAGGAGCGAGACGATTAATTGATTGAGATTAAGGGTAGGCCTACGTGTTACGACGTTATCTGGTTGATAGGTGTGGGTGTAATGACGAGGAGGATGTACAAATGTCGATAAATACTGTTGGTCTGCTCCATACCTCAGACATTCCAGTGCACGCAACGATAGGCAATCGTTTTTTAGTTTATTTGGATTAAGAGCGCGTCAACCGTTAGGTCATAATGTTCCACTCTTGCCTAGGGGGGGGGGGGGGGGGATGCTGGTCAGAAAACCCGCCAGGGTAAGGGGAGGAAAGGGGGATTCTCACGTCGCGGTCGTTACCTTTTATGTACGTTTTAAAGAAAAAGACGACGTGAGAAACTAGGGCGCTTCAACTGATTAGGTCGTATTGCTGTTGTGATAGTGTAGGTTAATATATTAAGTTTGTATTTTTTTTAAAGATTGTTTTTTATAAGTTAATAAAAGAAAGTTAGATAATAGGGATGATTGTTAATGAAAACAAAATATTATTTGAATTTTAACTGAAATGTTTTATGTGGTCTTTACTTCGAATAAGAAATTCAGAAAGTTTGTCGCCGTAATCATAATAATATGATACAAGTTCTTAATGTGATTTGGAGAGATCAATTGCCCAATTAATCATATTCCCTCTTTTTTTGTTTTAAGGACGCGTGAACCGTGAGGTCATAATGCACTACTCTAGTCAAGGGGATATGGGGAGGAGGAGCTAATGCTGGTCAGAACCAGCCACGGCTAAGGGGAGGAAGGGGGGTTTCTCACGTCGCGGTCGTCATCTTCTTTGTCATCGTTCGTTGTGTCATTGTCAACGTCGTCGGGGAGGTCGTCAAGGGAAGGGGAGGTGTTCCCGACGACGATTGCCAGAGCTCGCCTCTAGTTTCAGGGAGTAGAATACTCCGCTGTTACTAACTTATGTTTGCGAGGTGGGCTTTTTCTCTTGAATCGTCCTTTACGATTAACAGAGCAATGCTCTACGGTTTATTTGGTTTAAGGGCGCGTCATCCGTTGTCGTTGGGTCATAATGCGCCGCTCTATATATCATAGAGGAGGATCTAGAGAGGAAAGTCCAATGCGGGTAGAGGGGAGGAAGGGGAAGTTCTCACGTCGCCGGCCAGAGCTCGCCTGTAGTTTTGGGGAGTTATATACTCCCATACCTTAACTAGCTCATGTTTGACATCCAGGGGCAAGGGGAGTTAAATAATTCGCAAGTTAATTGTATTTAGGGCCTACATACACATTATCGTGTTTCAAACATATTCTATCAATATTGAGTTACTATTCAGTTCCGACTTATTATAAGTTATCCCAGAGCTAGAGAAAATGTTGGGGGTATTGGAAAGACACAGCGTCTGCCACGCGCAGCCCGGCGATGTTTCTGAGTGTTAAGTGATGCCATCGTGAACAGCTAGGGCGCTTTAACTTGGGTAAGTCATTTTGCACCACCTGTGATAATAAACGTTTATAATTATTGAATTCGTTGTTTGTTTGTGTATAGGCCTAACATTGTTTTAAAGATTGTAAAAGAATTGAAAATAATGAAGGGGATTTTTTTATTATTTTTTTTTTATTCAGTAAATATTCAAGTAATAAAAACAATAATTATTTGACTAAAACAAAATTAGATAAACCAATAACTTTGGTTTGTGTTTTATTTTTTTGTTTGTTTTTCTACCCCGGGCCCAGGCGGGGCCCCATCTATGCATCCTAATTACAAACAAAACAATGCACCCAAGTATCAACAATGTCCTTCTAGGTTTAAAAGCGTTACAAAGTCTAATGGTGCACTCTTCAGACAGCCCATGTGAGTGGTCGGAGTCCCGAGATCGAGTCGAGGAATCAATATCACGGCCGGCTGCCCTAACTCGTTGAGTAACAGCCCATGTTTGTCACCTAGATGTACAGAGATCAGTTACGTCCGCCCCCTGACGTACTTTGTTTGGTTACTTTATCTACAGTCTAGCCTCGGTTATTTACTTCATGCCCTGAACCACAGATGTCAGATTTATTCTGGAGGAGAAACTAGGGCGCTTCAACCGGCTAGGTCATATTGCGCCTCCTGTGATAATGAAAGTTGGTGAGATGAGTTAATGGTGTGTTTAATTACTAGATTGATTTCTAAGTGTATCTATGTAACAAAATAAGCTTCTATTATTTCTCAGGATCAGCCGTGCTTGTTTATTTGTATTAAGGACGCGTCAACCGTTAGGTCATAATGCACCACTCTAGCCTAAGGGGGGGGGGGAGGAGGGGCCCATGCTGGTCAGAACCAGCCACGGGTAAGGGGAGGAAGGGGGGTTTCTCACGTCGCGGTCGTCATCGTCTTTGTCATCGTTCGTTGTTTCATTGTCATCGTCGCCGGGGGGTCGTCAAGGGAAGGGGGCAAGGTCCCCAACGTCGATTGCCAGAGCTCGCCTCTAGTTTCGGGGAGTAATATATTCCGCTCTTTCCAGCTGATGTTTGCGAGGTGGACTTTTTCTCTTGAATCGCCTTTTACGATTAGCAGAGCCATGCTCTGGGCCAATTCTACCCCGGGCCCAGACGGGCCTAATTCTGCCTGGACAGTGGTTCATGGTATTTCCGGTGCACGCTGCCCTGTTCTTCATTTAAGCCTCATTGAATAGGTCAGAATTCTAATAGGCTCCGTAGCATATTTATCTGCATTTGAATAAATTTCACAGGTTTCGCACAAGTAAACCTCATCGTGACAGTCGCCTACTAACCTACAATATTTCTGCGTCTTAATTATTATATTACAAATTATTTATGTATACTTTACTCTACAATACTTATTAAAATACTTAAATCTCAAGTTATTATTTTCTGTGATGGATTGCTTCCATGTTCATTGTTGCTCTGTTCCTTGTACAAAAGACTGGCTTAATCCTATTAAAGAGAATTAATAATGTCGGAGAACGGTATTAGGGGCATAACTCTGGCGGGCTTCATGTTTCATTCAGTGCCTGCCCGTACGAAGAACAACACAATTATATAAATAAATCCACCGTCCTTCCTTACTTTTAATCACATTAAACGTACATAAACTTAGAATTTGAAGTAATCCCAGTGGTTTATGTCTGACGGATTGCTCTCTCTGCTCTGCTCTCTCTGCCAGTTTATCCCACATAGCATATCCATATACTGAGTCTCTTTTTGTGCAAACTACATTAAAACAACGTGAAACAACGTGAAACAACGAAACCATGCTTAACCATGTAAACAAGTTAGAATGTAATTCAGAGAAATATCATAACTATGCTGTTTGTGTAAGTTTATTTGGATTTTTTTTTATTTATTTGGATTAAGGACGCGTCAACCGCTAGGTCATAATGCACCACTCTAGCCTAGGGGATGGGGAGGAGGGGCCCATGCTGGTCAGAACCAGCTACGGGTAAGGGGAGGAAAGGGGGGTTCTCACGTCGCGGTCGTTATAGTCTTTGTCATTGTTCGTTGTGTCAATGTCATCGTCGCCGGGGAGTTGTCAAAGGGAAGGGGCAAGGTCCCCGACGACGATTGCCAGAGCTCGCCTCTAGTTTCGGGGAGTTATATACATCCCTGTTACTAGCTGATGTTTGCGAGGTGGACCTTTTCTCTTGAATCGCCTTGTACGACTAGCAGAGCCATGCTCTGGGCCAATTCTACCCCGGGCCCAGACGGTTTTTTGGTTTTGGATTAAGGACGCGTCAACCGTTAGGTCAAAATGCACCACTCTAGCCTAAGGGGGGGGGAGGAGGGGCCCATGCTGGTCAGAACCAGCCACGGGTAAGGGGAGGAAGGGGGGTTTCTCACGTCGCGGTCGTCATCGTCTTTGTCATCGTTCGTTGTGTCATTGTCATCGTCGCCGGGGGGTCGTCAAGGGAAGGGGGCAAGGTCCCCGACGACGATTGCCAGAGCTCGCCTCTAGTTTCGGGGAGCAAGATATTCCGCTCTTTCTAGCTGATGTTTGCGAGGTGAACTTTTTCTCTTGAATCGCCTTTTACGATTAGCAGAGCCATGCTCTGGGCCAATTCTACCCCGGGCCCAGACGGGGATCGGACCCAGACGGGGAGAGTTTATTTGGAATAAAAGCGCGTCAACCTAAGGTCATAATCACAAGAACTAAAATTGACGTGAGAAACTAGGGCGCTTCAATAGGCTAGGTCATTGTGTCGCCTGTGATATTTAAGTTGATGAGATGAGTTAATGGTGTGTTTAATGATTATATTGCCTCCTAAGTTTATATATAAGAAAATAAAATGATGGTGATTGGTGATGATAGTACTAGCAAAACAATAGTTATTTATTGAAAAGGAAACAAAATCAAGAAATATGTATTTACGAATAGCATAGCCTTGCTCGGGTCGAGGTTAAATTATTCCCCGGGCCCAGACGGGAGACTTGGTTTCTGTGACAGTGCTTTACAGCAGGCATTGCCCTGTACAGATACCTCAATGCCATGCCCTAAAAAGCAATAACAAATGTTGAAACCATGTTTATATATTATTTTCTCCACCCCCTATGTTCTTATTGCAGTGAATGCTTAGAAGTCAAACCCATGAATTTCCTTTTGCGCCACATGTTATTGTGCACTATGATATTAAAACCATTCTCTGGAATTCAGTGTTGTGCATAATTTGATTTCCTCCAATCTTTGTGGGAACAGCTTGGGTCGTAGTCTCCACAGATAACAACTTGATTTATCTCACAAGTCTGCATCTCAATCGAGGCTTATCAGTGGTTGTATTAGAATTATTCTATTGTACAATTTTGCTTTATTATTATTTATTATTTATTCTTTATTGACAATGGGACGGGTGTCTCACAACACTCACAACCACAATATTATGTAACACAATTCATCTTACTAGGAAAACGCCAAAGTCGTTGTTAGACGAGTGAGTGAGCCATGATTTGAGTAGGTACTTGGGAACACTTGCATTTCCTCTCCTAAGGATGGATACAGCATGGTTCTATCCGCCCTAGCCTATCATAGGCTAGACTGGCGCATTACGTTTTTTTTTTTTTGGTTTATTTGGATTAAGGGCGCGTCAACCGTTAGGTCATAATGCACCACTCTAGCATAAGGGATATGGGGAGGGGGACCCATGCTGGTCAGAACCAGCCACGGGTAAGGGGAGGAAGGGGGGTTTCTCACGTCGCGGTCGTCATTGTCTTTGACATCGTTCGTTGTGTCATTGTCATCGTCGTCGGGCAGGTCGTCAAGGGAAGGGGACAAGGTCCCCGACGACGATTGCCAGAGCTCGCCTCTAATTTCGGGAAGTAATATATTCCCCACTTATACTAGCTGATGTTTGCGAGGTGGACTTTTTCTCTTGAATCGCCTTTTACGATTAGCAGAGCCGTGCTCTGGGCCAATTCTACCCCTGGCCCAGAAAGCTTCCACCCGGGAAGCTTTGCGTTCAGACAAAGACGTGAGATACTAGGGCGCTTCAACTGGTTAGGTCATATTGCGCCGCCTGTGATATTGTTAATAAATAAAATAAGTTGATAAATAAAAATAAAAATATATATAATATATAAATGAAATGAGGGAAATTAAAGTAATATAAAAGACAAATTATAATTACATGGGAATAAGATTAATTAATTATTTGTCATTCCTAATACAAACATAGTTTAGTACTTCAATACTTGAAACAGCGACTAATGTTCTAGAAGGATTGTGTCTCGGATATCAGTTTTAACTTGAAAGCTGCGGCCATTATGAGAAGGGAGTCAGCCTGTGAGAACATAAAAAGCAATTTGGAATATTGAAGCCCTGGCTTTTTAACTGAATGCGTGTGAACAATATGCGGAAAGCTTAATATATTTTACAACACAAGACATCAGTGGCTAGAGCGACGCGCTCCACAGCTAACAGAATCCGTAATATTCATGGCTACGTGTTATTAGTTTGTCGTACAGAGTGCGGGCGCACAGACCGCGCGTCTAGCTTTAAGTTTGTATTTTAATTAATTTGGATTGAAGGGCGCGTCAACCGCTAGGTCATAATGCGCCACTCTAGCCTAGGGGATATGGGGAGAAGAGGCCATGCTGGACAGAACCAGCCACGGATAGGGGGCGCTCAAGTCGTGATAGTGATCGTCTTTGTCATCGTTTGTGTTGTCATGGTCGTCGTCGGGGATGTCGTCAGCGCACTTGTGCTTTACAATCATGCAAAGTTGTAAATCCATCAGACGCCTGTACTGGATTTCAAATAGTCCCAAACAAGTATTGCTCTCTATTATTTACTACAATTCAGAAATTAAAAAAGTCCGCCCCAGCCGGGAATCGAACCACGGATCTCCCGCATTCCAGACAGGCGTCTTAACCACTAGACCATCAGGACGGGTACGTTTTAAGCTATATCAATTACACCTACGGGAGTGTTTCCCGACTAAACAAACCCGAGAAATATTTGCTCTCTAGTTGTGTTTTCAATATTCTGTCAATTATCTTCATCGTGTGATTTCGTTCTTATGAACAACGTCAAGAAAAACTTATTACAAAAATTTTTACTTCAAAGTTTGGCACTTTTCTAGAAACTATGCAGGCCCAGACAGATAACTGTGCCTATAAAACTAAGAGAAACAAATAATATTTTGTTTCTCAAGTTATTGCCGTAATGTATCGACACTATTAATTCTTGATAAGCTCAAAGAGAACGGGGAAAAGTTTGGATCGTGTAACGTTCCAAGTCAATTTTTTCACGGCCTAGTTGATATGTTATCGACTATAGTTATACTCCAGAGAACCTGTCAAACCTACTGCAGAGCTCTGTTTGAAAAATGTTTTCAAGAGATTTATATCGTAAATACAATCGGTAAAAAAAGTTTAACAAACAATAAGTTACGCAACATAAAAAAGCAACCAAGAAAATACACTTTGTCAAAACGGCATAGAAAAAGTAAAAGTTAAGTATAGAGCCATCAGCTCAAGACTAAAAAACAGTATTTACTAACCTTTCTTGTAGTCCTATGTGAGCAAACAACCCTCTCGATACATTCATCCATTAAGTTGAAGTTTTTTAGATTAAGGACGTATCAACCGTTAGGTCATAATGCACCACTCTAGGGGGGGGGGGAGGGGCCCATGCTGGTCAGAACCAGCCACGGGTAAGGGGTGGAAGGTGGGTTTCTCACGTCGCGGTCGTCATCGTCTGTGTCATCGTTCGTTGTGTCAGTGTCATCGTCGCTGGGGGGTCGTCAAGGGAAGGGGGCAAGGTCCCCGACGACGATTGCCAGAGCTCGCCTCTAGATTCGGGGAGTTGATTTTACACTACAACGAAGACAGAATTATCCGAAAATGTGATGTGACGTGAGAAACTAGGGCGCTTCAACCGGTTAGGTCATTTTGCGCCGCCTGTGATATTGAAAGTTAATGAAACTAGTTTATGGCGTGTTTGATGATTATAAAGTTTATAAAAGGAAATAAAATTATGGTAAGAGTATAGCAAAAGAAAAATCATTTAAGTTATCCCAAGAGGGTTGTCTATGTCCGCTTAAATTAAAGACACCCCTAAAGTATATATCAGTAATGTGACTCGAGCTGGTATAGGCCCTACTCTATATTTACTATTTTTTAAATTCATCCCTGAGATCACGTTAGCTTTACTTCACTAAGAGAATCATCGAAACTATTGAACACGGTATGAAGCTAAGTCAGAAGTACATCGCGCAGCTGAGCTGGCTTGCAAGTTTGTTAATTGTGTTGTGTTTGTTTGCAGAACTAATAACCCTAGTGATAACAAGAACGCTCGGCGTATCAACAATAACGACGAGTTGAACTAACATTGCACAGTCTTAGGTTCTGCTCAGCTGAGCCGCAGATAACACGGTTTAGACTTACGCGCGTGCGCATTGCGTGGTGTGCACGAAGCTGCGGGAGACAGAGTGGTTCGGGTGGAATGTCTTAATTAAAACAACAGTATATACTGACAACCTCGCGATTTTATAAGTTTTAGGCGTGTCAACCGTCGGCTCATAATGCCCCCCGTCTGGGCCCCCGACGACGCCTGCATACTAGCTGACGACCAAGTTTTACGAGGTTTTCCTCAGTCGTTAATGCGAATGCAAGGGATAGAATACTCTTAAACAGCCCTCGGACATTCAACTACCCTAAACCCTAACAACCTAGTTAACGTCACCTGAAGGGGGTCACAACCCCTCAGCGGGCAGGGGGCGGGGGGTAATGTGCACTAAAACCACATAAAGTGTTTTTGTAATGCACTATTATGCATGGTCGACTCCATCTGCTGTGACTATAGGGCATCTCCACCGCACAACGTCCGTTGCACTTCCAGCCAGCAACCCATGCGTCAACACCATGCCCAGTGTATTATATAGCCGCTCTGTGCAAATATTGAGACACATGAACTTGTTTGCCAAATTTGTCACGACAACAAATTTAATTTTTAACTGTGTTTATCAACAGTTGCTCTTACGAACGATTAGCACCTGGCTCGGTCCTTGACAACGCTGGCTGTGTGTTTGTTGGCTTAAGGTCACACTGCCGCGGTGCGACCGAACATGAACCAGTAAGTAAGCCACACATACATCGAGACGGCCAAGATGTAGCTTGTTGTTTCTGTGAGTCTAGGGTTCATTTCCTGGTTCGGGAGGTTTCAACTTTAATACGGACTTAAACGACACGACACACGTGATAACGTTGACTTCCGGTCTCTCACTGAAAACTACATCTTGCAAAAGATTTTGAGTTTATTTGGATTAAGGGCGCGTCAACCGTTAAGGCTATTGTACCGCCTCTGGCCGATAATTTGAAAGTCGAAGAAAAGTTTGCTGAATGAAAGAAGGCCTTTAAAATAACAGAAAAAAATTGTCAATTTTTTTGGGCGGGACATAACCTCACTTTTGGAAATTATATTTAGATTTTTGGGCAAAATTGTGGTATACAAGACTCGTTCAAATTAAATTTTGAGATTTTTTTTGGTTTATTTGGATTAAGGACGCGTCAACCGTTAGGGTCATAATGCACCACTCTAGCCTAAGGGGGGTGGGGGAGGAGGGGCCCATGCTAGTCAGAACCAGCCACGGGTAAGGGGAGAAGGGGGGTTTCTCACGTCGCGGATCGTCATCGTCTTTGTCATCGTTCGTTGTGTCATTGTCAATCGTCGCCGGGGGGTCGTCAAGGGAAGGGGACAAGGTCCCCGACGACGATTGCCAGAGCTCGCCTCTAGTTTTCAAGGAGTAAGATACTCCGCTCTTTCTAGCTGATGTTTGCGAGGTGGACTTTTTCTCTCTTGAATCGCCTTTTACGACTAGCAGAGCCATGCTCTTGGCCAATTCTACCCCGGGCCCAGACGGGGGGCCTAGGAATAGAACCACCGTGTGAGATACTCACCCCGGACCGCTGGTAACAATGTCGTCATAGCTAGCACAAGATGACGAATCAATCGGGTATATAGGCCATACCCATAATGCTCCACTCTAGGCCAGGGGGATAATATGGGGAGGAAATACCCTTGTGCTCAGCGCGTCCACCAGTCCACGACGACGTGAGAAACTAGGGCGCTTCAACCGGTTAGGTCATATTGCGCCGCCTGTGAAAGTGAAAGTTAATGAAATGAGTTTATGGTGTTTTTAATGATTATATTGTTTTCTAAGTTTATTAAAAAAAAGAAAATGATGTTGATGATGATGATGATGATGATGATGATGATGATGATGATGATGATGATGATGATGATAGTAATATCAAAAAAATGTTATTTATTTGAATGAATATAAATATTGGTTTAGTTAGGTTTATTTGGATTAAGTTTTGGTTTATTTGGATAAAGGACTCATCAACTGTTAGGTCAGAATGTACCACTCTGGCCTAGGGGATATGGGGATATATGCTGGTCAGAACCAGCCACGGGAATAAGGGAAGGAATAGGGGTTCTCACGTCGCGGTCGACATTGTCTTTGTCATCGTTAAATAAAAGTAATATATATGATGTGAAACCAATGTTGTCAAATTAATTCTTTCCGAGAAATTTAGATAGTTTGTCGCCGGTATCATATGATAGAAGTTCTGCATATGATTGGGAGGGATCAACAACTTTATTTGCATCTATGACCAACCAACACAGATAAAATGGACGGTTTTTCAGTGGGAGACATAACAAATTGATGGATGTCATTGACGGATTGGAAACAAATTTTGAGTTACAAAAAACAGCTCGAACGAGGACTTTTTAATTCATTTATTGGAATCACGGATACGAAATGAAACGTTTCCAAATAAAATCTAAACGAAGTTACAATAATTAGTCTAGCTTGAAAGGTCGTCCAGTAATGACGTATGGAATGTTACACCCCCATATTTCCCTTGCTGTCTATATATACACGCCGGCGATTCTACGAAGTAGTTAGCAGCACACTATACAATTCTCATAACAATTAATTGAAATGGGAATCAAAAATTTAATTGTAATTAAGCCGAATAACGGCAAAACACAGACTAGCTCGTGATAGGCGAGTGCTTGGGTTCAGATTAGTACCTGTCACTAAATGATGTATTAATGTTTAGAGCGTGAAATTACATCCTGGAAATACCTGGAATAATTTAACAAAACAAGCATTATGATGGTTGAGTGGAGCCACAATTAAATTTTCAACGAATTAATAAAACATAATTATTTAAGGAATTTAGTACAGCAAATAATTATGGTCCAGCAGGCCTGTTTCAAACTGCAAGCTTTAGATTCTTTGGTGAGTCAACCGTTAGGTCATAATGCGCCACTCTAGCCTAGGGGATATAGGGAGGAGGAGCCCATTTTTTTTCGGTTTATTTGGATTAAGGACGCGTCAACCGTTAGGTCATAATGCACCACTCGAATCTAGGGGGTGAGGAGGGGCCCATGCTGGTCAGAACCAACCATGGGTAAGAGGAGGAAAGGGGGTTCTCACGTCGCGGTCGTCATTGTCTTTGTCATCGTTTGTGGTGTAATTGTCGTCATCGTCGTCGAGGGGTCGTCAAGGGAAGGGGGCAAGGTCCCCGACGACGATTGCCAGAGCTCGCCTGTATTTTCGGAGAGTAAAATACTTCCCTTCATACTAGCTGATGTTTGCGAGGTGGACTTTTTCTCCTGAATCGCCTTGTACGATTAGCAGAGCCATGCTCTGGGCCAATTCTACCCCGGGCCCAGACGGGGGGGGGGGGGCGATTCCACCTTTAGTTTCTGGGAGACGGGGGACTTATATCTTATTTTACATCAAGAATTTGTAAAGCGAGTTCAGAAAGTGTGATAACTTTTCTAGTTTTGCTTGGAATTTCCTCGTCAAATCGTTCGTGAAATTGTCAAGTGACAGACTACAAAATATAACATTAAATTATATTTTGCAAATAAAATTGACCTCGATTCTTTAAATCATTTTAAAAAGTTTTTGTTGACGCTTGTTCATTCTGCACTCGCTACCCGGCAGCAATTTATATCGTTATTCCGTGAGCGCGCGTCAATACAACATGCACACGAATACATATTACTAGTTCGGTCACGTGCGCGACAAAGAGTGGCAACCTATGTGAGATATTGCTGGTTTATGACTGGATGGGTCAACCTCGGAGAACCAGGGTGACCGATTGAGAACATGTCACGAGTAAGAAGAAGATCTGGCACTCACAGTGTCAGGAATTTAAATATGCTCAACGTACTATCATTTATTGACGTTGTCTTTGGTTTAGTATAAAGTATATTTGGTTTGAGGGCGCGTCAACCGCTAAGTCATTATGCGCTACTCGAAACTAGGGGTATGTGGGAGGAAAATCCCATGCTGGGCATAACTAGCCACGGGTAGCGGGAGAGGAATATCCTCGTCGTCATCGGGGAGGCCGTCAAGGGAAGGGGGATCGATTTCCGACGACGACCGCCAGAGCTCGCCTCTAGACTCAGGTACGATTATCAGAGCCATGCTCTGGGCCAATTCTACCCCGGGCCCAGACGGGTGAGGGAGGGGGGGGGGGTCTCGGAGGATCACTAAGATGTTAGGTTGCTTCTTCAGGCATTACGTCGACGTGTGAAACCAAGGCGCTGCAACTGTGTTGATCACATGCCCCTCTAAATTAATAAATTGAATTTGTTGTTTGTGGTCCTATATGTGTGTTATAATGTTTTCTTTCTTTATAAAAGTATAGAAGATAATAAAGATGATATGATAACAATAGTGAAGTTGGTTATATTTTTTTTTTCAAATAATTGCTTTTGAAATGAATCAAATTTGGTAAACAAATGGCTGCGAATGAGGAGTTTGGAAAGTTTTCTGTATCGAGTACACAGAGAAGAGAGATGCGAAGGTCGAGAGAAAGGTGTAGGCGCTTGAGACGCTCGAGTTTCATTGTGCTTTCAATGAAAGCTTTTAGAAAGAACTGGACCGAGACAGATCGCAGAAATACGATTCGAACGCCCAACACAAGACCCTCCAGTACAATGAACAGCTGAGAGAACGTTGATAGAACTCGGTATTTGTTGATCGTCTGTGCTTTCTCCGGGAGAAATGTGAACACGTTCATGAGAAACGGGCGTGGAATCGTTAGGTTTTCAAACCGCCTAACGACAAATAAATACCATCTCAACTATTTCTACCCTCCACACTGCTAACAAAGGTATATAATACAGTGCTAGCTGTGATGTGTGAAGCCTGGGGTGTCGAGGACGCTCTGAGCATCCAGACTAGCACCCGATCTAGCGGACGAGGTTTCGCCAGAGCGAAAGTGTTGGCTCAAGCGCAATGCGGGAGACTCTGATTCCAGAGGTCACGGGTTCGAATCCCGTCATTGGCAATCCTGACTAATTGTTTTCCCGGGGTTTACTTCACTCGTTAGTGCGACTGCAAGGGTTTTGGTTTATTTGGATTAAGGACGCGTCAACCGTTAGGTCATAATGCACCACTCTAGCCTAAGGGGGGGGGGGAGGAGGGGCCCATGCTGGTCAGAACCAGCCAGGGGGAGGGGTGGAAGGGGGGTTTCTCACGTCGCGGTCGTCATCGTCTTTGTCATCGTTCGTTGTGTCATTGTCATCGTCGCCGGGGGGTCGTCAAGGGAAGGGGGCAAGGTCCCCGACGACGATTGCCAGAGCTCGCCTCTAGTTTCGGGGAGTAACATACTCCGCTCTTTCTAGCTGATGTTTGCGAGGTGGACTTTTTCTCTTGAATCGCCTTCTACGATTAGCAGAGCCATGCTCTGGGCCAATTCTACCCCGGGCCCAGAAAGGGATCAGACATTCCCTTATCCAAACTCATACGTGAAGGGGGGGATGTATTTCACCATGGGCAGGTTTCACTAAATAAATGTTAATTATCCCGATCAACAAAATCGAGACATGTAATTTAGGTACACTCAAAAAACTGTTTGGTTGGATTTTGTTTATTTGGATTAAGGACGCGTCAACCGTTAGGTCATAATGCACCACTCTAGCCTAAGGGGGGGGGGGGAGGGGGGGGCCCATGCTGGTCAGAACCAGCCACGGGTAAGGGGAGGAAGGGGGGTTTCTCACGTCGCGGTCGTCATTGTCTTCGTCATCGTTCGTTGTGTCATTGTCATCGTCGCCGGGGGGTCGTCAAGGGAAGGGGGCAAGGTCCCCGACGACGATTGCCAGAGCTCGCCTCTAGGTTCGGGGAGTAATATACTCCCCGCTTACTAGC
Source organism: Sweltsa coloradensis (assembly GCA_024449915.1). Classification (NCBI taxonomy): domain Eukaryota; kingdom Metazoa; phylum Arthropoda; class Insecta; order Plecoptera; family Chloroperlidae; genus Sweltsa; species Sweltsa coloradensis. The sequence goes on along the minus strand of JAMZAV010007091.1, from coordinate 14,656 downwards.
TGATGTTTGCGAGGTGGACTTTTTCTCTTGAATCGCCTTTTACGATTAGCAGAGCCATGCTCTGGGCCAATTCTACCCCGGGCCCAGACGGGGGTGTTTGGTTGGAATAACCAATATTTGGGTTATGTGAACCAAATAATATGGTAAACTATTAGCCTGCTATATTATGGGTTATTGTAACCAAATAATTTAGTTAATCTTTTACTAGTTGAAACAACAAATACAAGTTGTTCGTGTTACCATATTATTTAAGTATGCATAACCAATATTTGGTTGGAATAACTATTTCGTGTAGTTGTTTTGACTATACAAATTGGTTACAGAGCCGTCACTTTAATTTTTTTAACCCATAAAGTAGGTTGATATAACTAAATATATAGTTGTCGGTGACCTCCTCATCTCCCCCCACCACTCATTTTGCGGCAAATAATATAAAAATGAATAAATGTAACAAATTTAATTAATCTACATACGAAGGAGAATGTTCCTGCATGAATGACTTTTACCATTCATTATGTAGCACCTGGAATAGCAATGTACATTAGAAAGCGAGTTGTTAAAATCCTGCGCCCACCGAGCCTCGAACCTGGGACAGAGAGAACACATGTAGTTAGGAAGCCATGACCTTAACCACTACTCTACGAGCATCGTTGGGAAATGAATGCGATTTGCCAGTATTGAGCAGCTTTTTGTAGTTACCAACTAAAATAGCGTTAATTCAACACTTATTTTGGTTGTTCCAGCCATAAAGTTTGTTAACTCAATAATATAGTTATCCTAACCTCTCTTTCATCAGCTATTTGTGGTCACTCAAATATATAGTTAATTCAACACTTATAAGATAACCAAATGCTTCAACCCATATTATTTTGGTTGTTCCAACCATACAGTTTTTTGAGTGTAAGAATAGCTTAATTAATGCACTCGAATTTTTGTAATAAAGCAGTACATTTGCCATTTCAGAAATAAGAAACCTCGGTTGTTTTAAATTAAGGGTGCGTCAACCGTAAGGTCAAAATGCGCCTCTCTGACCTAGGGGATGGAGGGAGGGAGTCCCATGCTGATCAGAACCGTCATCGTCATCGAGGAGCATATTGCAATGTAAACAACGACGACGTGAGAAACTAAAGACTCTTCAACCGGTTAGGTCATATTGCGCCCCCTGTAAGTTAATGAAATGAGGTTATGGTGTTTTTTTGTTGGTTTATTTGGATTAAGGACGCGTCAACCGTTAGGTCATAATGCACCACTCTAGCCTAAGGGGGGGGGGAGGAGAAGTCCATGCTGGTCAGAACCAGCCACGGGTAGGGGGGGGAAGTGGGGTTTCTCACGTCGCGGTCGTCATCGTCTTTGTCATCGTTCGTTGTGTCATTGTCATCGTCGCCGGGGAGTCGTCAAGGGAAGGGGGCAAGGTCCCCGACGACGATTGCCAGAGCTCGCCTCTAGTTTCGGGGAATAAGATACTCCGCTCTTTCTAGCTGATGTTTGCGAGGTGGACTTTTTCTCTTGAATCGCCTTTTACGATTAGCATAGCCATGCTCTGGGCCAAATTCTACCCCGTTTGATTTTTATTAAGTTTATAAAATTCACGAAAATTTTAGAGATGAAATGATAGCAAAAGATGTTTTTTATTTTTTATTATTTGGACTAAGGACGCGTCAACCGTTAGGTCATAATGCACCACTATAGCCTAGGGGGGGGGGGGGGGGAGGAGGGGCCCATGCTGGTCAGAACCAGCCACGGGAAAGGGGGGGAAAAGGGGTTTTCACGTCGCGGTCGTCATTGTCTTTGTCATCGTTCGTGATTTAACTGTCGTCATCGTCGTCGAGGGGTCGTCAAGGGAAGGGGGCATGGTCCCCGACGACGATTGCCAGAGCTCGCCTCTAGATTCGGGTAGAAATACACTGCCCTTCATACTAGCTGATGTGTGCGAGGTGGACTTTTTCTCTTGAATAGCCGTTTACGATTAGCAGAGCCATGCTCTGGGCCAATTCTGCCCCGGGCCCAGACGGGGGATGGAAGGTCTTCATATGATTGGGAGAGATCAACTGTATGGCTATTGCAGATATTCTTTCACATTAGCTGTTGAACCCAGTAGGGCACAGAGAACGTCACACCCACCCACGCCTGTATAACGTATGATGTGCGCCCGAGCAAAGTCCACGTGGAAAACTTTCTGCAAGTTGCGCAACAAGTTTGTTGTCTGTGAAAGCTCGCGAGCTGAGATAACCTACAACTTACACCTAGTTGAGGTTAACCGTCTCATGCAGTAAAGATGAGAGCCGTGCTAAACACGACGACGTGAGAAACTAGGGCGCTTCAACCGGTTAGGTCATATTGAGCCTCCTGTGATATTGTAAGGTAATGGAATGAGTTTATGGTGTGTTCAATGATTAGATTGTGTTCTAAGATGATAAAAGAAAAGAAAATGATGGTGATGATTCTCACGTCGCGGTCGTCATTTTTGTCATCGATCGTTGTGTCATTGTCATTGTCGTCGTGGAGGTCGTCAAGGGAAGGGGGAGGTGTCCTAGACGACTTTTTCCAGAGCTCGCCTCTAGATTCAGGGAGTAATAATATACAGACTCCTCTCTTTCTAGCTGGTGTTTGCGAGGTGGACTTTTTCTCTTGTATCATCTTGTACGATCAGCAGAGTCATGCTCTGGGCCAATTCTAGATCTGGCATTATTAGTAAAAGAAATATTATTTTTTTGAATTGAAATAAATAAGTAAAGAAATTAAATGTGTAAGATGTGAATTTTCCTGTCGTGGTCGTCATCGTCTTTGTTAAAGTTGATGTTGTTATTATCGTCGTAGTCGTCTTCGTCGTCGGAGAGGTCGTCAAGAGAATGAGGACGATCTCCGACAACAACTGCCAGAGCTCGCCTTTATCACATACTAGCTGATGTTTGTGAGATAGACTTAATCCATTTTCTCGAACAATGCAGAGCCATACTCTGGACTAAATTCTACTACTATATTGTACATATATTTTAAAACTTATTCCTAAATAAATTACTACAGTGGTGCGAAAGACTTGTGTCGTTAAAGTTGCGGACGCAAATATTGGCAAATATATGGCCGAATCGTCTACGTCGATAATGTTTGGAGGTCAATAAATATAAATAGTTTTCATTTTTAAAACAACTTTGTGGGAAGCCATCCCAGGGTGCAATTCGTGCCCCTCTTTAGGTGCCTAACTAAGTATGTTGCGGATAGGACAATTGTCAAGCGATGTCCGAGGGCTGATAAGAGGACTCAATCCCTACATTCGCATTACGACTGAGGGGAACCCCGGGAAAAACTTGTCAGGGTTGTCGCTCTCGTCGGGATTTGAAAATGGAAACGAAATGCAAGCAAAAATCTGACCCGAATGACCCGAATAAATTATTCTAGCACTTAAAGAGCGTTTCTAGAAAGAAGAACAATTTTTCTTGGTTTATTTGGATTAAGGACGCGTCAACCGTTGGGTCATAATGCGCCACTCTAGCCTAGGGGGGGGAGGGGCCCATGCTGGTCAGAACCAGCCACGGGTATAAGGGGAGGAAAGGAGGGTTCTCACGTCGCGGTCGTCATTGTCGTCGAGAAGTCGTCAAGGGAAGGGGGTGGTGTCCCCGAAGACGATTGCCAGAGCTCGCCTCTAGATTCGGGGAATAATATACTTCCTTCTTACAAGCTGATGTTTGCGAGGTGGACATTTTCTCTTGAATCGCCTTGTGCGATTAGCAGAGCCATGCTCTGGGCCAATTCTACCCCGGGCCCAGACGAAGGAAACATTTATTAAATTTAGTGTTTTGGTCGACCTGAAACGTATATAGTGGTCAACAGTCAAAACATTTTGTACCCGCTACATTGAAGTATTGGTTAAAACAAGAGGAATTTCTATGCGAAGGGTCGCAGGTTCAACTTTCACTGATTTTATAGATGTTTTGCAATTTTTTACTGAATATTTCACGTTTCTTGCCTGGATTACTTTATGTTGGTAGAAAAATGTAAGTAGAAATATTCATTTTCTCATACAAAGAAGCAAGGGTCGACATTTGCGACACATTCAGTGTATCCGCAACAAACACCACATAACGAACGTGAGAAACTAGGGCGCCTCAACCGATTGTCACATTGGAAGTAAATAAATGGAGTTTGTTGTGTTTTGTTGTTTAAAATTTTTTTTCAAAGTTTATATAGAAGAAACGAAAATGATAAGAGATTTGAGTGTTAGATTTTTTTATTAAGGGCGCGTTAACCGTTAGGTCATTTTGCACCACTTTCGACTAGGGGATATGTGGACAGGCTTATGCTGGTCAGAACCAGCCACGGGTAGATGGAGGAAAGGGGGTTCTCACGTCGCGGTCGTCATTGTCTATGTTGTCGTTCGTTGTGTCGTCATCGTCGCCGGGGATGTCGTCAAGGGAATAAGGAGAGGTCCCCGACGACCGCCATAGCTCGCCTTTAGTTTCGGGGAGACGGGGTATTCATTTTGTGTATGCGTTGTGTTATTTTTTGCACTCCTTCATCAGTGACTTTTTTTAAATGAACATGAAACACGTTTAACAAACTGTAAATAGAACTTATCTCCTGCTACTATTCACATTCAGACGCTGGGAAACGCCAGCTGACGACTTGTCACCATGTCGCCATAGACAGCGAGAGTTTTTCTAATAATGTTGACAGAACAAACTACTTTGCCCTCAGTTTACTTTACACCTCAGCAACGTCGCTGTGAGTGTTCCTTTCAGAACACTCCACCCGCTACATTCGCCTCAAGTGAGCGTCTGATTGGCTTCGATCTGTATTGGGGCATTACTTCTCTATTTTCCTAGCGAAGATGTGTTCTTGTCAGGAGTGTCTTGAAACAAAACAAGACCGGGCGCGTCAACCGTTTGGTCATAATGCACCACTCTAGCCTAGGGGGGGGGAAGGGGTGTTTCTCACGTCGCAGTCGTCATCGTCATCGTGGTGTCATTGTCATCGTCGCCGGTGGGTCGTCAAGGGAAGGGGGCAAGGTCCCCGACGACGATTGCCAGAGCTCGCCTCTAGTTTGGGGAGTAAGATACTCCGCTCTTACTAGCTGATGTTTGCGAGGTGGACTTTTTCTCTTAAATCGCCTTTTACGATTAGCAGAGCCATGCTCTGGGCTATTCTGCCCGGGCCCAGACGGGGAGGAAGGGGGCAAGGTCCTCGACGACGATTGCCAGAGCTCGCCTCTAGTTTCAGGGAGTAAGATGCTCTTACTAGCTGATTTGCGAGGTGGACTTTTTCTGTTGAAATCGCCTTTTACGATAAGCAGAGCCATGCTCTGGGCCAAGTCTACCCCGGGCCCAGACTGGGGAAGAGTAATTATTATTATTATTATTCTTTATTTATCTAATACAGAATTTACATTCCAAAGAACATAGATATAATAGAGCAAACTTTACATAATTTGAATATATTAATGCTACAAACACATATTTTTTACAATTATACTACATTACTAACTTGCTTTCACTTCACTATATAAACTATACATACAATTTTCCGTTTGAAGACCTATCTATCTAGTGAAGCTAGAATAGAGTTCTGATTACAACAACAAATAATAACATAATGACAATAATACAGAGAGTGAGAATTATACTAAAGATAGTGTACAATTGAGACTATAGTAACAAGTTGAAAATTGGCTGCGCTCAGAAACAAATTTAATTAGCAATAAACAATTAAACACAATAATTGTAGGTAGGCAAAGTATAAAATTAATACATGAGAACTGACTCTAAATGTAATTTGGTGAATTGATTTATTGGTTTCAGTCAAATATGTGCTCTAAGATTACTTACTGTTCAGTGCGATACGACATTTTCGTTTGGTATTAAAAGGTGTACTTGAAAAGAGATCCAAGTTTAGAGGAGTATTTGAATAATTGAGGCTGTTGTAGGTTTCTTGAATTCTGACTAACGGAGAGTATTTGAATGTATTTATTCTTGACTTGGGTGGATAAAAGAAAAAAGGGAGTTCTCAAATCGCGGTCATCATCTTTGAATAAATAAATCAGTAAATAAATAAATAAATAAATAAATAGAGGAAAAGTGTTTGATATGAATTAAATTTTGTCAAATATATTACTTTAAATGAGAAGTTGTTATTTTTAAATCGAATTGTTTTCGAATGTGAAAGGAATGTTTGCTATGTAAACATTTATGCTTTGTAGGATGTTATTGCTTGTTTTATGTTTTAGAATGTATTTTATTTAAGTTAGTACATGCGGTGTTCATACTGCACGTAAATATTGTTCGACAATTCCCGTTTTTTTAATTTTCAACATAGGGATTATACTTCAGAACGTAAATACATTGAGATAACGAATATTTTACATATTAATTTGCTGAGAATTTCTCCTTATTATACTTGAATGAGTTACAACTTTGATCGTGTATCAAAAATAGATTTATATACGTTGAGTTGGTACCTCCATCTATCGCCTGAAACATAATTAATGAATCTTTCAAGCGGAAAATATTTTCTTGTTATCAACCTTCAAAATTAAACGAATATTCCTCCACTCCCTAATACGAATTAATTTGAAATAACCTAATTAAGAAATTAGCTACCTTAAGAGAGTTGCTTTGAATTAAGTGAAGACTGGCAAGCTGTGAATCAGAGCTTTCAGTCTAAACAGAATCCCTCGTGTTTTCCCGCGAGCAGAACCAAAGTTTCCACGACGTTTCACATTGAGGTTTCCTTTCAGCATTCAGCACAGATTTCCACCCTGTTAAACACCCAAGTGAGATACTTTGCAAAGTCAATTATGTGAATTTCTTGAAATTAAGTCGACTCAGGATGATTGTAAATACGCAAAATAACCAAGAACCCATTTCGTGATTGAAACTTTCCAAGAGTCGTTCGCCAACTTTTTAAACTTCAAGTAGAAAGTTTTTGCCTGGTCTTGAAATACATTTTTCACGTATTTCTTTGCGTCGTAGAACTCATAACGTAACGTACATTTGACATTAGAACACTGAGAGCCATGCGAAGCTATTTTCACCTGAAATAATTTAGCAAGAAGAATTCCCATTGCCGGCAGTAAAAGACGCCCCAGGGGGAACTAAAAGTCCGGGGAGAGGCAATTTCTTCTGGGGGAAACTCGTTCTTCGCGAAGTAGAGCACATTTGTATGTTTTACTGCTGCATGGAAGTCTGCACTTCCACTCCCGGCTGTCTGCGTCTCAGACGTCAAAGAAGGTAATCAGACACAAAGCAACAAGTCAGAATTATAATAGGTTTTAGTTTTGATTTATTCGAAAGTAAAATTGCTTTGAATTCGGATGAATAAGTATTTTTTATCAACCCGTGATTTTTTTTATTTTTTATTATTATTTAGTTTTTTTGTTTATTTGGATTAAGGACGCGTCAACCGTTAGGTCATAATGCAACACTCTAGCCTAGGGGTTGGGGAGGAGGGGGGATTTCTCACGTCGCGGTCGTCATAGTCTTTGTCATCGTTCGTTGTCATTGTCATCGTCGTCAGGGTGGTCGTCACTGGAAGGTGGAGGTGTCACTGACGACGATTGCCAGTTTCGGGGAGTAACATAATCCCTTAAACACACTAGATAATGTTGAGAGATGGACTTAATCTGTTTCCTCGCATTTTATACGATCAGCAGAGCCAAGATCTGGTCAAATTTTATTCCGTGCCCAGTCTTCTCCGTCTGTCACCAATATGTATCCAACCAACACATTGTGACATTTACACCATGGATTTAACTATTTCTTCGGAGGAGTGATCACGATTCGGTATTTCCGGTTCCCGATCATTTTCGTAAAACTCATTCATGTTGGCGCATTTGTTGTTGTTTTTTACCTGTATAACGTGAAGTTAAAATATCGTGTTGGCTGATATCCAAGACATTAACGACGACGTGAGAAACTAGGGCGCTTCAACCGGTTAGGTCATATTGCGCCGCCTGTGAATGAAAGTTGATGAGATGAGTTAATGCAGGTATGTTTGATGATGAGATTATTTTCTAAGTGTATATAAATAACAAAATAAATTGATGATGATGAAAGTAATAGCAAAATAAAAGTTATATAAAGAAAAGAAAGAAATGTGTATGATGTGAAAAACATTTCCTTATATAGATTACTATGGATGAGAAATTTAAAAAGTTTGTCGCCGTTATCAAATGATAGAAGTTCTTCATATGATTGGGAGAGATCAAATTGCGTGCGCAAGGCATCATATTTGGTACATTCTGCTAGCGTATGATGTACGGTTAAAGGTACATCACATGTTTCACATATGGGAATAACCTTTTCTCTGGTTAAATCTACAAACCGATTGCAGACAGCTCTGTGGTTTTGTTAGAACAATATAATGTAAGAAAAAATATTCAAATATAATAATCGGTGTGGTTTGTATTAGAGATATGCATTTAATTAATTAATCATCAAATAAAAAATGTAATAACCATCACACTACAGTATTTTTTTATAGGCTTTAGTTCTCACAAAACCATGCAAACAGTGTTGCGATATTTTGCAGCGTTTTCGAGATATCACTAGAAAACTTAACTTAGTTCAACAGAGCGACGACGTGAGAAACCAGGGCGCTTCAACCGGTTAGGTCAGATTGCGCCGCCTCTGATATTGAAAGTTGATGAGGTGAGTTAATCGTGTGTTTGATGATTTTTTCTTTCTAGTGTATAAAATAAAAGAAAAAGATGGTGATGCTAGTATTTTTTGGTTTATTTGGCGTTTATTTAAGCGTCAACCGTTAGGTCATAATGCACAACTCTAACCTGGGAGGGGGGGCATGCTGGTCAGAACCAGCCACGGGTAAGGGGAGGAAAGGGGGTTGTCACGTCGCGGTCGTCATTGTCTTCGTCATCGTTAGTGGTGTCATAGTCGTCATCGTCGTCGAGGGGTCGTCAAGGGAAGGGGCAAGGTCTGCGACGACGATTGCCAGAGCTCGCCTCTATTTCGGGGAGTAAAATACTACCCTTCATACTAGCTTATGTTTGCGAGGTGGACTTTTTCTCTTGAATCGCCTTGTACGATATGCTCCATGAGAAAAGCATTGTTGGTGGAGGTGCCGGGTAGAGCAAAAGAACTTTTACCTCCCTCCATAAGAATAGCAGTGTTTTGGAGGTGCCGGGTAGAGCGAAAGAAGTTTTAACTCCATAAGAATAGCATTGTTGGTGGAGGCGCCGGGTAGAGCGAAAGAAGTTTAAACTCCATAAGAATAGCATTGTTGGTGGAGGCGCCGGGTCCTCTCAGCTTGATTTTATTAATTCTACGTTGTACATACAGTTTTTACGGAGCAAAGTATAATTGTTTTCGTGTTATTTTCATAAAATTATAGCACACGTGATGTTTATACCATCCAAATTCCTCACAACTCGTAACAACGTATTTAATAACATAGAATTTACCGTGACTCACTCGTTTTAAAAAAAAGCTTTTTTAAAAAAAATACTCTCAAGTTTTTCCCCCTCATTCCACTCCGCCATCTTGTTTTTTATTAGCTTCGTTGTTTCCGAGTACAATGTTTTAACACTCCAGCCAAGCTGTAAGAAACAGAAGTATTCGCCTTGGAAGCGAAGTAATGTAGGTCGAGTGTTGTGTTCAGCGCTATACGACGCGATACAACCAAGTGTTTTAATGAACGAACCTCAACAAACAATTAAGATCACTGTTGCTTTGTTTGTCTTGCGGGACGGGATCACATCCGGGGGACCTAGATTCGAACCCCGGCGGTTCACGTCGCTCGCTCACGTCCGGTCTGGCGGAGACATCCGAGAGGGCGGATACTGTGTCGAGGTCTCGTCACGTGTTCACCGGTTCAACTTCTCAAATGATTAACAATGAAAGAACCTAGATAAACTTGACGTTTTAAGAATGGAGAAACTCGTCACAGAAAGTATCGTTGTGAATGTCAAAGTTGGAATGCTGGGATGTCTCCCCTTGAGTTCCGGCTTCCTATCAACTGCAGTCACGCTCGCAACTAACAAGGTTATATGGGGCGCGTCAACCGTTAGGTCATGATGCACCACTCTAGCCTGGGGGATATGAGAAGGAGGGGCCCATGCTGGTCAGAACCAGCCATGGCCCACGGGTAGGGGGAGGATAGGGGGGTCCTCACGTCGCAGTCGTCATCGCCGTCGAGGAGATCGTCAAGGGAAGGAGGAGATGTCCCCGACGACGACTGCCAGACCTCGCGTCTAGTTTCAGTTAGTTAGTTAGTCAATGTTGTTTTAGGGCACTCAACAGTAAAGTTACCAGTGCCCATTTCAAGTGTATTGGAATCTTCCAAATTTTCTTTTTCCATAATTGTGGATTACCACCATGTTTTCTTCCCTCCAAAGGGAGGAACGTAAGGGAAGACGCAGGGGTTAATGGGAAGAAGTGAGGATGTTGGATAGGTTCGGTTTAACTGGGTGGGAACGGAGGAGTGCTCGTTGCAGAGAGGGCCGGCAAGTATGGAGAAGAAAAAAGTGAAAGAAGAAAATAAATATGAGTAAGGCTGTGTGAATGAAGAAAGGTGTGATAAAAAGTTGCGCGAGAACCCTCTCTGCAACACGCACCCCAACCGGCCAGAGCTCGCCCTTAGTTTTGGGCAATACACTACTCCCCTTTACAGGCCAAACCACGGGAAGGTAGCGAGTTGGACTTTGAAGTTTCCGGGAGTAATATATAGTTCCGAACTTAATAGCTGATGTGTGCGAGATGGATTTTTGCTCTTTCCTCGTCTTTGGTTGGGGTTCTCACGGAGTTTAAGGCTACGGGCTAGGAACTATAAGAGTACTACAGGTCGGGCCCAGGCTGACAGAGTTAACTATCTAGCACCGGAGCTACGTATTATAATCAGTCAAATTGATTTATTCGCTTCGAACACTACGTGATTTTATTGAATTGTCGTAACAATATTGTGAACAACTGGACATTTTCGAAATCACAATCAGATTACAGACGGGTTAGCACCAATCAAGCGAACCATGTCCGAATTCTTCCCTTGATCAACATGATTATTGATGCAAATTAAAACAGGTGACGCACATTTTTCTGCGTATTGTATATTCAATGTTGGTTCCGAACGGTCACACGAAATATTATGAAAACATCGCTAAAAATGTAAATTTTAAATGGATCGTGATGGTTCACGAGTATAAAGTTTTAAATTAAGTTTTGAATGTCAATGTGCGAGAAATCAGGAATATACGCTCCCTAAAGGAGGGAACTTCGAACTATTACATGGGTACACACCGCGTTTCCATTACGGACTATTAATTTATTTTCTGATTTAAAGTTTTAAGTTATTTTAAAAGTTATTTGTATTATGGGCGCGTCAACCGTTAGGTCATAATGTGTCACTTTTGCGTAGGGGTTGTGGGGTGAAAAGCCCCATGCTGGTAATAACCAACCTCGGTTAGGGGTAGGGGGAAGGTAGGAGGTTCTCACGTCGTGGTCGTCATCATCTTTGTCAGTGGAGGGGGAGGGTCGAGACCACGACTTCCAGAGCTCACCACTAGTTTCGGATTATTGGATTAAGGACGCGTCAACCGTTAGGTCATAATGCACCACTCTAACCTAGGGGGGGGGGAGGGGCCCATGCTGGTCAGAACCAGCCAGGGTAGAGGGTGGAAGGGAGGTTTCTCACGTCGCAGTCGTCATCGTCTTTATCATCGTTCGTTGTGTCATTGTCATCGTCGCCGGGGGGTCGTCAAGAGAAGGGGGCAAGGTCCCCAACGACGATTGCCAGAGCTCGCCTCTAGTTTCGGGAAGTAAACTACTTCGCTCTTTCTAGCTGATGTTTGCGAGGTGGACTTTTTCTCTTGAATCGCCTTGAACGATTAGCAGAGCCATGCTCTGGGCCAATTCTACCCTGGCCCAGACGGGAGACTACGTAGCTTGAGCAGCTTGTATCAGGCACTCAGGAGTGCAGAGAATGTAGCAGAGCCATGCTCTGGGCCAATTCTACCCCGGGCCCAGACGGGGGTCAGTCCTATTGATCCCTGGACCTCCCGAATCAGAGTCTCCTGTCTTACGCCACATCTGTCGGTGCAACAGTGTGCAACAGTGTGCAACAGTGTGCAACAGTGTGCAACAGTGTGCAACAGTGTGCAACCCTCGAAACAAACTAAACTACACACATAGAAAGAACCAAGCTACACAACGCACGAGATGGCGAAGAAAACATCTCCAATATTAGAGTCTTCACTTTGAAACCCTGTATTTATATTTACGACTCCACCGGGAGAAATGTTATACATTGTTAATCTCAATCCTCGCAGCCGCGACGTGGCCGTCAACACAAGGAGCTACAGGTGCGAGCTACGCGGTTTCAACGTTAGCTCGTTGCAATTTAAATGTATCTTTTTGCATTATTTAACAACTATTTTCATTTGTTTACACGTTTCTATATTATCATTGTGTTTAGAAGAGAAACATTGTGTTCAAAAAATTCAAGCAAAGATTTTTTTAGATTTTTTTTATTTGGATTAAGGACGCATCAACTTTTAGGTCATAATGTGCCACTCTAGGCTAGGGGATATGGGAAGGGGAACCCATGCTGGTCAGAACCAGCAACGGGTTGGGGGAGGAAGGGGAGATTCTCAAGTCATGGTCGTCATCGTCTTTGTCAACGTTCGTGTTGTCATAGTCGTCATCGTCGGGGAGGTCGTCAAGGGAAGCTGGGGAGGACATACGCCAAGATTAGGCCGGTACCTATGTGAAGAATCGAACATTATAATTTTCTCCCGGTTCACTTTTTATTATCTGTATTTTCATTGAACGGCTGAAAATGTTTCTGGACCGGCACCTCCACCATCCGTGCAAATATATATATTTTTCGTGCTCCATTTTGGCTAAGGTCAAACTGCTGGGCACGTCTCCCCCCCCCCCCTCTCTCTCTCTCTCTCTCTCTCTCTCTCTCTCTCTCTCTCGGACAGGTCAACGTGAGTTCTCAAGTGCTCCCTGACATCGCCAAGACGAGGACCTACGAACACTCCAGTGTAAGTTCTTGAGCTTGACCTGGGACAAGCAACACTACGCTCTCTGCACCGAGCTAGAACAAACAAACGAGCAACACTGAAATGTCGCCACTAATGGACAGTACAATGGTTGCGTCTTCAATTCCATATCACGACGACTTGAGGATCTAGGGCGCATCAACCGGTTCGGTTTCGGTTGAAGTGTGCCCCTATGCCATTTTATGTAATTAAAGAAAGAGTGAAATCTCAATTTGTATTTAATTTACGTGCTTTTAATTTTGGTGGTAATAAGTGTGCATGCATTTCCTACTGACGACTGTAAATGATAATACATTAAAAAAATCTTTAAGGTTTAACATATAATTTTATGTAAAATCACATTTGTAAGATATAATTATTGACATGTTCTTTTTACTTTAGAATGTTGTAGATAAACTATATAGCTGTAATAACTGTTTTAAGTCTGCCTAGTGGCGGCTTCCTTGTCCGTCTCCCTTGGGGAATAATTTGCGATTGCCAGTTCTGGAGTAAAACTTTGTAAAAGAGGACAAAAAAGTGGACTTACTAAACGCGAGTATGCACAGCCGCTAATTGGAACGAGCCCATTAAAATTAAATCTAGGTGCAACAAAACAAGAATGGGCTGCCGGGGTAACTGTAAACTTGCTGCTGTACGTGTAATATAGGTTAAGTGGCGGCGATGTGAACCGTGGCTCTTAGCCGGAGTGTCCGCCCTGCCAGGGAATCTGTTACTGCACCACGTGACGCGCGGGTTCGGTTCCAATAATTAAAATCTTCATTTAGCAGCAGTTTTTAGTCCGCAAAGATTAATCTGTGAAGTTAATATGTTCGGATACGTAAAATTTCGTGAAATAGTCGAATTCAGCTAAACAATTCCGCGCCAAGTAAATCGTTGTAAGTTGAATTGAACCCCTTCCCTTTCCCCCTCCTTCCTCTCACCAACACTCCTACCTCAACTCAATCTCTCAGTGAAAAAGTGTTTCCTAACCAAAGACATAGGCTTGGTGTGAAACTACAAGCATGCACAAAAGAAACAAAGTGTAATGCATACGTCAGATTTTGTTTTTGGTTTATTTGGATTAAGGACGCGTCAACCGTTAGGTCATAATGCACCACTCTAGCCTAGGGGGGGGGGGAAGAGGAGGGGCCCATGCTGGTCAGAACCAGCCACGGGTAAGGGGAGGAAGGGAGGTTTCTCACGTCGCGGTCGTCATCGTCTTTGTCTTCGTTCGTTGTGTCATTGTCATCGTCGTCGGGGATGTCGTCAAGGGAAGGAGGAGGTGTCCCAGAAGTGAGAAATTTTGAAAGTTTGTCGCCGACACGTTTGACTTGGTCTGTATTAAAAACATTTTCGTCCCCTACTGATAATCAGTTACGTCAGTGAGTGGTTAGACAACATACGAATGCATTTCTTCCTTTGTGGGTAGTCTCGCACACATTTCTGGCGTTACCGCCTCCTTGCAACATCATAGCAGATTCCACGGCCTACTGAAGGCTCCCTCACGGACCAGCAGAGCCTCCTTGCAACATCATAGCAGATTCCACGGCCTACTGAAGGCTCCCTCACGGACCAGCAGAGCCTCCTTGCAACATCATAGCAGATTCCACGGCCTACTGAAGGCTCCCTCACGGCCAGCAGAGCCTCCTTGCAACATCACGGCTTCGGGCT
>JAMZAV010007090.1:0-31971 GCA_024449915.1 Sweltsa coloradensis | reverse complement strand
AGGGGAAAAAAATTAAAATCAAATGATAAATTGTTAAAAAAATACAAAATAACTGAAAACAAAACTTCACAAAAAGAAATTAGATCTAAAAGAAGGGCCAAGCTTATCTATCCTTCAACATTTGCGCATTCTTAATTCATAAACGTACAGTGTTGCGTAACATCATCCTTGAAAAGCTTGGCAAAATAGAATTTGCAACTATTAATTTAAACGTAATAGTTTATCCAAATTCTTTTATTCTATGTTGTAGGCTTTTTTTCTAATTAATTTTAACGTAATGGTCGTGCAAATTCTATTTTGCCAAGCTTTTCAAGGATGTTGTTACGGGACACTGTACGTTTATGAATTAAGAATGCGCAAATGTGGAAGGGTAGATGAGCTTGGCTCTTTTTTTAGATCTCATTTCTTTTGAGTGTGTAAGGTTTGGCTGTATTTTTACAAGTTTTTGTTATGTGTGGGATCTCATTACTTTTTCAAGTTCCATTGCAAAATTATTTGTTAAAATATAATAATTTTATCAGAGTCGATTTAATTGCTATGGTATTACCAATTAACAATAGAATGAAAAATATAGTGGTCTAAAGACTTGCTTTTTGTAAACAATGTAGGCGATTATTTTCATGTAACTATAGTTACTTGTTGATTGTATGCCTGTATAAGGCTTTTTTTAAAACCTTATTTGGAAGCCTTCCAGCAATTTTTTTTAACTTTTTCTTTCAAAGGGAATTACATCACTATTACCTTAATGTCCATGTAAAATATGAACGTTGTAGCCCCACCCGTTTGGTCAGAATCGCTGGACAATTGAAACTGACGAATTAGACAGTAGTCCAGTAGTTGGATGAGCGTAGCGAGCGTAGCGAGCGAAGCGAAGATTCCATTTCACTACACTGGAGAAAAAAATCCGGAATGTTTTTTTTTTTTTTTTTTTTTTTTTTTTTCTTTCTGTATTTTTGTGTGTTTGTTAACACGATTCCGGCTAAACCGATACTCCGATTGCGATGAAATTTTATGGAGACCTTCGAAATCTCTGAACTTAGAACTGCCACGTTTTTGAGCGCAATCGGGAATTTTTTTCTCATAAAAAAACGCAATTTTACGATTTTTTTTCGATTTTTAAAAAATTTCTTCGACTTATAACACCTACATGCTTTATCCGATTGTAATGATTTTTTTACAGAACCTTAATTTTATGAATTAAGATATTTGTGTGAAATTTGAGCGTAATCGAAAAATTATTTCTCATGAAAATCAAAATTTACTGGTTTTTTCTTTTCTAAAACAATTCTTTGACTTATAACACCTACATGCTTTATCTTATTGTAATGATTTTTTCACAGAACCTTAATTTCGTGAATTAATATATTCGTGTTAAATTTGAGCGCAATCGAATAATTATTTCTTATACAAATTGCAATTTTACGATTTTTTTCTTTTTAAAAAATTACGATTAATTAAAAAAATTAAGTTAATTTTTTATTTTATTTTATTTAATTATAAAAATTAAGTTAATTTTTAATTTAATTTAATTTAATTTAAAAAAATCTTCGATTAAGTAATGATTTTTTCACAGAACAACAGAAAATCCGCGTAACACATGGCATCTCAATGCACCATATACGCTCATCCAACAACGCGGCGGGACTTAAGCGTTTTCCTAGTAACTAACATCCTTAAAGTGATTTTGAGCATGTTTCAAGTCATTTTTTCACCAATAAGGAATGCTCGTACCCCAACCAAATTTGGCATGTGTTGTCGGACACCTAAATCCCCTCGATGTTAATAGTTTTTAAGTTCACATCATGTTTCATGACGGCTGGGTGACACCTCGAAATCACCCCAACTCTGCTTGCTGTATAAGGTGCCTGAGTGTGAAGCGCACCGCGGCTTGGCTGCGGCGCCTTGATGATAACCTAGATCAAATGAAAGCTTAAAATAACCCCATTACGAAAATGTATGACACATTATTGAGGTGGTTAACTTTTGGTCAAAAAATGGGGGGTAAGGTCAAAATGTGTAAATTTGAGTTTGATGCAAAACAACACTTTAGAAACACTTTAGGTGATGAATAGAAACGTTTATTCTTTACAGTTAATAATATGAGACACAATACAAAAGACTAAGCTTTTATGCTACTTGGTACGATCAGAGATGAGGGACGCCTCGAAAAAGCGGGAGTTGTAATATGCCGCGGCACACACTGCTTCTCCCCAAAATATTTCAGGAAGTCCTGCATCCAACAACATGCATTTTGCCATCTCAACTAGAGAGCGATTCTTACGCTCGGCCACGCCATTTTGTTGAGGCGTGTGTGGCACCGTGAACTGTTGCTGGATCCCCTCACGCTTGAAGAAATCCTGCAGATCCCTGTTGACGTATTCTTTCCCGTTGTCTGTGCGGAAAATGGTGGGCCTATGTCCATACTTAGTGTGAACCATAGCGATATATTCCTTTACAACATTTGCCGCTTCATCCTTGGACTTAAGGAGACGGACGAACGTAAAGCGTGAGTAGTCATCGATAAAAGTTACCATATATCTATGACCGCTCGGCGTTGTGATCGGCATCGGTCCACAGACGTCACTATGTATCAGTTCACCGGCTTGGTAGCTCTGGTCTCGCTCGTTGGGAATGGTAGTTGGGTTAACTTCCCTCTCATGCAACAGTCACAGTCCACCTTTGCGTCACATTTGCCAATGTGTATGCCTAGGGCCAGTCCCTCCGTGAACAGCTTCTTAATTGCAGCTGGATCCCGGTGACCTAAGCGTCGGTGCCATCGATGCATGCATACTTGGCTGCGTGCACACAACGCTGCGTCGTTGCCCGTTTTGCACTTGAGCCTGAAAAGTGTCCCGTCAAGTTCAGCGGTTGCAATGACGACCGTCTTATGAGTTATCTGGCAGGTGGCATCCTCGAACGTCACCGTGAACCCACTACGAGTTGCACATTGAACCGATAACAACCCGCCATCCAGTTCCGGAATGTACAGCACATCCTTGAGGTATACTTGTTCCACCTTACCGTTTGGAGTGTTGCACGACAACCACCCGCTACCGATTCCTTCCGCAGAGATCGTTGAGTGAGTTGTCTGCCAAATATACCTGGGTCTTTACATCATGCAACGCAGTAAAGAACCTTTTGTTGCTTGTCATGTGGCTCGTAGCTCCTGAGTCCACATACCAGCGGTCGGCCTGGTCCTTGTGTATACTGCTCCATACCGCAAAGGAGTGCTGGGGTGCTGCACTGCTGCCAACATCCTGGATGCGTACCATGCAGTTAGCTTTCTCCTTTACCTTGCCTAGATGTGTTTTGTACTTGAGGCAGTCTGCCTTCAGATGGCCTTTCTTTTTACAGTAGAAACATTCCCGTTCCTCCTTACCTGACTTGCTCCCTTTTGGCACCTGCTTGCCGTACGTGCCCGCCTCTTGTCTCTTGTGATATGTTGTCTGGAGGGCTACCTCGTTGTCGCGATGGTCCCGCGTCGCCTCGACACGGCGCTGGTACTCGTCGGTCAACTTGCCAGAGACATATTCGACGTTCAAGTCTTTCTCGTCTCTTCCTTCAAGGGCTGTAACTAACGTAGAGTATGACTCCGGTAGACTGCACAACATGACTGCTGCTAGGTCGTCGTCTTCGACCTTTTTTCCCATGCCCCGCAATTGACCCACAACCTCCAGCATGGAGTTGAGGTGCGCCTGCATGGTACCTTGGGTAAACCTCATCCCATACAATTTTCGCATTAGATATAGTCGGCTGCCAATAGTGGATCTCTCATGCAACCTTTGCAGCATGGCCCACATTTCCTTGGCCGTCTCAAGTTGAGCGAGATGAAGCAACTGGTCATCTTCGACACTGAGACATATTGCTGCAATGGCCTTGCATTCCAGTTTTCCCCAGTCACTGGGCTCTGGGTCTGGCTTGGGTTTGGTGACTACATCCCACAATCCATCCCTCATGAGTACTACCTTTAATTTTAACTTCCACAGTTGATAATTTGCATTATTCAACTTGGTGATCAACATTTTAGAGTTATCACCTGCAACAGCCATGCTTGATCCTGGCCTATCCTAGGCCTAGGCCTACTTTCAGGAAATTAAAAGTACTCACCCGTACGTGTCAACCTTAACCTCGTTTTTAGGCGCAGATAAAGTGTTCTAGGCCCATAACCTAAAGAAACACTTTAGGTGATGAATAGAAACGTTTATTCTTTACAGTTAATAATATGAGACACAATACAAAAAACTAAGCTTTTATGCTACTCGGTACGATCAGAGATGAGGGACGCCTCGAAAAAGCGGGAGTTGTAGTAACTGCTTGCACCGTGAAGGACGTCTGCTTCTGGGCGTGGCCTACTACAGAGGTCAAAACGTAATCGATACTATTACTACCAATCTTGCAAACATCGACTTATGCGATCTAGTAAACTAGGCCTAAGTTAAACACAATAGCATGGCTAAAGTCACTTGGGCTAATAAGCCTACTCATTCGAGTGAACAAAGGGCGCACAGTCCAACAGAGTTCAAAAAAACAATGCCCGAGTAGATATTTACATATATCAAATGAAAGCTAGAAGTGGCCCGATTACAAAAACGTATGATGTATTATTGGGTCGGGTAGCTTTCAAAAAAGTGGGGGGTAAGGTCAAAATGTGTAAATTTGCGTTCAAGAAAACAATGCCCGATTATATATTCACATGTATCAAATGAAAGCTTCAAACAACCCCTTTGCGAAAAAGGAAGTGGCTATTTAACCGTAGCTACGGGAAAATTACGATTCTTAATTCGTCCGTAGCATGAACGAAGATCAGCGGAAGTAATCGAAGGTATCCGAATCGTCCGCGGGATACCACGTAACTAGGCCAATAGTTCAAATATCACAGTGCATTGTGGCAGAGTGGTAGCGCGTCCGAATTCTATGCGAGAGGTCGGCGGTTCAAATTTTCGTTTGGTCGTTTTTTTTACCATTCTATTTGGGTCCTTGTTTTTTCTGCAAATGATTTCACTACATTCGGCCCCGTCGCAAACACAATTCTAGATGATAAAAGCGTTTAAAAAATGCTGCGCCGCGCTAGGCCTAGTTCTAGGATACAATCGATAAGAGCGCACCCGAAATCCTTTCCGTTAAAAACGAGTTTAGATTTAAAATAGCAACGTTAAAGGTTTGGTAAGTAGAGTATTTTATTAAAAAACGAGTTAAGATTTAAAATAGCAACGTTAAAGGTTTGGTAAGTAGAGTATTTTATTGAAAAGGTTGGTAGGCCTACTAAGTAAATGTCATAATAAACATAGCGCGCCGGCAACAGTGAAATGGTAGTGTTTGTGTTCAATCTTTATTAATTAGGCCTATAACATAATTCGTATATTTTCAGAGTGGTTATTATTGAATAACGTAATTTACTTCCCGTTCCTACGGTTAAATTAGCAGGCCTAATTTTTCCGTACCCACAGTTCGAGTACCTTCGGTGATTTCCGCCGATGTTCGTTCTGCTACGGACAAATTGAGAAACGAAATTTTCCCGTAGCTACGGTCGAATAGCCTCAGCGTTAAAAAAATTATGATGCATTTTTTGGGTTTTGGAAAGTTTTTCGTCAATTGAAGAGAGGCGCGGGGGGGGGGGAAACCATCCTTTTAAATGTTTTTTTGGTTGCAAAAATCAAAGTTAATAAAATTAAATTTGTATATATCAATTGTAAGATGGGATCACAAACAGAAACAAAAATATACGGTCCATTTTGGGAAAAGGGTTTTAATTTTCTAAGGTCAAAATGAGGTGCAAAAAGGTCAAAATCAAATTTTTTTACTTTTGCAATGCATGTAGGGGCAAGTCTACAGATATTTTAAAAAGATAGCTTAAAAACGACCCTTTTTCCCTAAAAATATAATTTTAAAATTGGGGACGGTTGGTTTTTGATAACAAAACAAAAAATCTTTTAAAATTTTAACAATGAAATTTTAAAAACGTCTTTATACAATATTTTGAAATTTAAAA
Source organism: Sweltsa coloradensis (assembly GCA_024449915.1). Lineage (NCBI taxonomy): Eukaryota > Metazoa > Arthropoda > Insecta > Plecoptera > Chloroperlidae > Sweltsa > Sweltsa coloradensis. Next base: position 25,982 of record JAMZAV010007090.1, on the reverse strand, counting down.
TGATCACGAGCAGGCCTTTTTATTCCTGATCCCCTTTGTTTAAAAGGGGAGTTTTTTTTTAAAACCATAACCAGTTTAAATTTTAACAATAAAAACACTTTTTAAAAATACTTTGGAATAGAAATTTGCTTTTAAACGGTTTTTATGAGGACTGTCTAGGGTATAAAAATTTCGTAAAAGGTTATGCAAAGCTCTTTTTGGTTTTCATGCCTTAAGGGGGTTGGGGATCCCGGTGATTCATTTGCGGGAATTTTCAAAGTTGAAGCACAGAAAAAAATAATGGGGGGGAATCTTACGAATTCGACCCATTTTTTGAACCCAAATTTAGGCAATTTTGGACGATTGGAGGATTTGGGTTTGGGCCAAACTTTAGGGGGCTTTTGTCTGGAGCTTGTTTTCCCATCACAATCCCCCTTCCGTCAAAACCCATAAACTTTTGTAGGTTTTAATTATTTCCCCCCAACAAAGGGGGGGGGGGGGGGAAATTTGGGATTTTGCTCAGTTCCACCTTGCAAGGACTGTTTCTTTTCAACCCCCCTAAACGGGAAAACTCTCAATCAAAAATTTGGGTTCCTTTTTTTGAAAACATTCCTTGGGCCTTTTGGGGCCCTTGGGCCCGGGAAATTGGTTTTACAGATGGCCCAACTTGTGGGGGAAAGTGGATGACTGGATCGCCTCCCCTGAAGCAGTGAGGGCAGCTTCTTGCCCTGAAAATGAATAAGATTTGCAAGCCCCCCTATTGCCCAATGTCTGGAAAATAACCTTATGGGGCACCGATGAAATTGCAAACTTGGGGATGTACAAAATATGCCCCCAGCAGATGAGAATGAATGTGGTATATATATCGCCCAAAAAATTTGGGAGTCTGACACGGGGATAGGGGAAAAGCAATTTTCAAGGTACAGTTCATCATTAATTTGTTCATATTTCAAAAAAAATGAAAGACAACCTTTAAAAATACTGTAGAGTGAAACACCCCCCTTCAAAAAACAAAAACGGGCAACTTACTATTCCAAATGTTTTTTAAAAATGGGGTTTTATGGTACCTAAATGTAATATGGTTATATGGTTTTAAAAAGCCCCCCCCATTTTAACCAAGAGGTATCACAAAAAAGGGGGCCCATGCTTTCAGTAAAAATGCTCGCCCGTATCATTGGAGAGCGTAGCGGCGAAGCTAAGTTTCCATATCACTACACTGGAGAAAAAATCCGAAAGTTTTTTTTTTTCTTTTTTTTGTTTTTTTTGTCTGTTTTTTAAACCCACGTTTCCGGCAAAAACTGATACTCCAATTGGGCGAAAAATTTTTGGGGGCCCTTTCGAAATCTCGGGGAACTTAAAAACGGGCCACTTTTTTTTGAGCGCAATGGGAAAAAAAATTTCTTGTGAAAATCGTTTTTTTTAACAAATTTTTTTTCGATTTTAAAAAAAATCTCTTCGTTTAAAAAAAACCCTCCCAAACCCTTGGGTTTTGGATTGTAAGGGATTTTTTCCCCGGGGCCCCTTAAATTTTTTATAAATTTGAATATTCGTGAAAAATTTTTGAACGAAATCAAAAAAATATTTCTCATGAAAACCCAAATTTTTAAAACAAATTTTTTTTTCGTTTTTTTTTTAAATTTCGGGCTTATAACCTACTCCCTTTTCCCGATTGTGATGTTTTTTTTTCCAGGGGAAAATTTATTAGTAAAACCGAAAAATTATTTCTCGTGGTAACGAATTTTTTACATTTTTTTCGTTTTTTAAATTTTCTTCGACTTATAAACCTCCTGTTTAAAAATTTTAAAAATTTAAGAAAATTTTTTATTTTTTTAATTTAAAATTTTTTTTTTTAATTTTAAATTTTTAATTTTTTAAAAAAAAAAAAAAAATTTTCCCAAACTTATAATGTTTTTTTTTCACAAACAACAAAAATCCCCCCTAACCGGGGTAGCTAAATTGCCCCAATTTTAACGCTCACCCAAACAACGCGGGGGGGACAAAAGCGTTTTCCTAGTTTAATTAGAACATTTGGGTGCAAAGATGTTTTCCCCAAAAATCATTGAAATTTTTGACGGGTTTTTGTTTTAAAAAGGCGTTTGCCCCCAAATTTTTTTAAAAACAACTACCCGTCCCAATTATACATAAATTCTTTTTTCCCAAAAGGGTCCTTAAAAGGGCTTTTTTTTTAGATGGGGCGAAAGGGGGCGAAGTCGAAGATTCCTTTTTAAACTACACTGGGAGAAAAAAAAATCCGAAATTTTTTTAAATTCTTTCTTTTTTTTTTTTTTGTATTTTTTTTCTGTTTTTTAAAACACGTTCCGGCAAAACCCCGACACTCCAATTGCGATGAAATTTTGTTTTTCGAAATCTCTGAATTTAGATCTGCACGGTTCGAAAAATCGAAAAAAAAATTTTAATTTCTTATAAAATGGGAAATTTTTATGATTTTTTTGGGGGGGGGGGGTTTTTTTAAAAAAAAATCTTCGACTTATAACACCTACACTTTATTCGATTGTAATGTTTTTTTCACAAAACCGAAATTTTTTTTTTATGAATTAATTTATTTGGGGGAAAATTTGAGCGAAATCAAACAATTTTTTCTCATAATAATTGAAATTTAAAAACGTTTTTTCCCTATAATTTGCGATAATGCTAAGGCTTTTACTTTTTTTTTTTTAAAGTGATGGGTTGTTTTTAGTTTAAAAAACAATACATTTTAAACATTTCCAGACGTTTTTATAATTTTTGTTTTGTTTGTAAATATGTTTTTTTGCCTTTGCTTTTTTTGGAAAATGTATTTTTTTGTAAAAAACCCTATATTTCCCTTTTTTTAATTAAAAGACTATACACCCTCATCCCCCAAAAGCACAAAAAGTTTTTCTATGAATTTGCCCCAGAATAAAAAACTTTTAAAGCTATTAAAAAAAAATTATTTTTTTATCTTAAAAACTGTAAAAATAAGTGGGAAATTTTTTTTGGGAAAATGTGCTAGAAAAAAAAGTTTTGGGGAAAATAGCATTTCAATTTTTATTTATTTTTTTTTCCCTTGGAAAATTTTTGAGTGAAACAGCGTAAAGGTTCATTTTAAAATTTATTTTACCTTTTCCCTTTGGGCCCTTTATAACCTGTTAATTTGGGAAATTTTTTAAAAATTTTGACTAAAATTTTTTAGGGAATAAAAACTCTATACAGCCCTAATTAGGCCTAATATCGAAACCGAAAAACCCCATTCTCCCACGCAAAATACCCAACAGCGCTCAAAAAAAAAAAAATTTAAATTTTTTAAAGGGTTTTTTTGCTTTAATAGCAAAAATTTTAAATTTTAAATGTAGTAAATTTAAAAAAATAGAAAACTTAATAAACAATTTAAACAATAATAATGCAAATTTGGCGGGGTTTTTCATATATTTTCAGTAAAATAACCGTTTTAAAACAATTACGCTCATCCAACAACGCGCCTGAAAAAGCGTTTTTCGGGAAACTTTTTCCCATTTAAAAAAATTTTGTAATTTGCCCCCCCCATGCATTGCAAACGTAAAAATTCAGATTTTTACTTTTAGTTCCCCCCCTTTTTTAACCCCGAATTAACTCTGAAAAAAGCCCAACTTATTTTTTGTGCTGTTCATGATGCGATCTTACAAATTTTATAAAAAAAAATAGTTTCATTAACTTTGATTTTTTTTGCAACTTAATATTTCATTTTATTTTAAAATTTTTGCCCCCCCCCCCCCCACACCCCCCGCCCTCACCAACTCCTTCTCCAGTTTTACCAAAACTACCAAAACCCAAAAATCATCATAAAAATTTTTTGTAAAGAGGTAATTTTAAAACTTTCTTTTATAGAAAGTTAATATATAATTGGTCCCCCATTTTTTTGAACTCAAAATTTTCACATTTTGACCTTACCCCCCCCCATTTTTGCCAAAAATCCCCTTACCCCCGATAATGCTCATAAGTTTTTGAAATAGGGTTTTTTTAAGGGTTTCATTTGAAAATAAAGTGAATATGTAATCAAGCATTGATTTTTTTTAACTCAAATTTTAAAAACATTTTGACCTTAAACCCCCCCCCTTTTTTTTTTCCCAAAAACTACCCGGCCCCAATAAAACAACATACGTTTCTGTATCGGGCCCTTCTAACTTCTTTGATGTATGAAATACTAATTAGGGCTTGTTATCTTGGGGAAATCTAATTTTAAAAACATTTTGAAACCTTTTTCCCCCCCCCCCCCCCCTTTTTTTACCCAAAAATTTAAACCCCCTCAATAATGTGGCTAAAATTTTTCGGGGGAAAAAGGGGTCATTTTTTAAACTTACATTAAATTGGGTATTATGTGAAAATCTTTTTCGGCCATTATTTTCTTTAAATAAAATTTTTCACATTTTGACCTTACCCCCCCTTTTGTGTACAAAAGCGTCCCGATCAATAATATAAATCATTTGGTTTTTCTAATCGGGCCCCTTCTAGCTTTTATTTGATACATGTAAATATTTAAACGGGCATTGTTTTTTGAACTCTAATTTTTTTACATTTTGACCTAACCCCTCCCCCCCATTTTTTTTTAACCCAAAAATTAAACACCTCAATAAGTGTCATACATTTTTTGTTTTTGAGGGGCATTTTAAACTTTCATTTGATATGTGAACATCTATTCGCCCTTTTTTTTTCCCTTTAACTCAAATTTTACCTTTTGGGGGCCCCTTTCCCCCCCCCCCCCCGGGTTTTTTCCCAAAAACACCCGCCCTAAAAATACATCATACTTTTTTGAAAAGGGGAAATTTCAAGCTTTTTATTTGATATACGTAAAAAACTTGCCCGGGAAAAATAAACATTGTCAACCTCTTATGGGAAAGGGGCCCAAATGTCCAGAAAAAACCCCTTCTCAAAAATTTTAATTTTTAAAAAAGATTTTTTTATATTACACTTTGTCCAAAAAATTAAATATAATTTCCAAAAGTGAGGTTATGTCCCGCCCAAAAAAAATTTACAATTTTTTTTTTTTGTTTTTTATAGGGCCCTTTTTTCATTTATCAACTTTTTAACATGTTCCTTCGACTTTCAAAATTTTCGGCCCCGAGGTGGTACAGCCCACAAAGGAAAATTTCCCTCCCTTTCCCGATTGACCGACGTAAAGGCTCTCACACGAACCATGAAAAATTTGCAAAGAAAATAGTAGGCATTACAAGGGGTAAACCCAAAACTATATAATCAAAATTAAAAAACATCCCTGAAAGCCGTCAATTAAATTTATAAACATATTTGATTTTGTTTTGTTTTAAGCATTCGTGTCCACGGTTTTTTTGTTAAAACTAGCTTCACGGAAAAATTTTTAAAAATCTTTTAAAAAAATCAAATAAGGGCTTTTTTACTCCCATCTTTTTGAAAAAATAGGTTTTTTTTTCTATGAATGGGCAAAACAAAAAACAACAAAACAACAGCAAATTTTTAAAAAATATATAAACAAAAAATATTGATTCTTAAACATTTCCATGAAAAATTTTCCGTAAAACAAGTTTTTAAAATAAAAATTTGTTACAAGCATTAAAATTGGGAAAAAGTTACTTTTTTACTGACTCCATTGAAAAATGAGATGGGTCCACCGTTTTAATCGATCTTATTTTTTCCTGGAGGGCAAAAAATTTTTAAAATTTAAATTTTAGAAAAAGGGACCCCTTTTTTGAAACCTACAGTGCATTTGGGGGGACAAGTATGAAATTTTGGGAAAAAAGTACTTTATTCGCTTTTGAAAACTGATATGGATCCCTTATGAATCGACCCCATTTTCTCACTGGAGGCAAAATGTAAAAAACATTGGGGGGAAAAAACTTTTTTCCCCGTTTTTTTTTTTTTTTTGTTTTTTTATGTTTTTCCCTATTTTTTATGAATATTTTTTTTTTTTTTTCCCCCCAAAAAGAAAAAAAAAAGGGGTTTTTCCCCAAAATTTTAAAAAAAAATTTTTATTCAGATCAGTGAAAAGTCAAAATTGGTCAAAAATTTTGTTTTTTTATCTAAAAAACGACCAAAAAATTTTATTTTTTTAAATTTTTTTGTATTTTTTATTATTTTTTTTTTTAGAAACTATACTAAAAAAGATTTTTGGTAAGCACCCTTTTTGGGGGCAAAAAAGGTTTTGAGAAAAGCTCCATTTTTGACCCACTACAGTGCATTTGGGGTACAAGCATGAAAATTGGGGGAAAAAGGGACATTTTTACTAACTTATTGAATTTTTTATATGAATCCACCGATGACTCGACCGGGATTTTTTCACGGGGGTCACAATGAAAAAAACATTAAAAGTATCTTTTTTCCAACGAATTATTTACCCCAAAAGGTTAAAATTATCACAATCGTTATTACGTATCAGTTTTGAACGAACAAAAAAAAAAAGAAAAAAAAAAACATTTTTTGGGCGATTTTAGTGAAAAACTCATTTGAACTATTTTGACCTTCACTGAAACTGAATAAAATTTGGGGGGGGGGGGGCAATTTTTTTGTTTTTAAACAATATATTTGGGCCTGAAAAGGCTAAAAAAAACAAACCCAAAAAAAAAAATTCGTGAAAAAATTTTATTTTTAACGATTTTTTTTCTTTTTTACCTCCCCTGAGAAAATGCGGTTGATTCATCGGGAGATCCATGGGCAGGTTTTTAATTTAAATCCGTAATAAAGTACATTTTTTAAACCAAAAATCATGATTGTACCCCCCCAAAAGCACTTGGGGCTAAATGGCGTTTTTTTTTCCCTTGGGCTATATGAACATAACAAAATCTTGAAAAAAAACAGCCAAAAACCCTTTCACACTCAAAAGAAAAGAAAATCTAAAAAAAGGGGCCCAAACTCATCTACCCGTCCACATTTGCGCATTCCTAATTCATAAAAATACAGTTTCCCCTAAAAAACATCCTTTAAAAAGCTTGGCAAAAAAAAATTTGCAAATATTTCATCCCAAAAAAAAACATTTTTTTTTTTTTTAAATTTTTTAAACGTAATCGTCATACAAATTCTATTTTGGGGGGGGGAAGCTTTTCAAGGATGTTGTTACGGGGCACTGGGCGTTTTTTGAAAATTTAAAAATTTCGCAAAAAGTGGGAAAGGGGAGATGAGCTTGGCTCTTTTTTTAGATCTCATTTCCCTTTTGAGTGTGTAAAGGGTTTTGGGTGTTTTTTTAACCCAAATTTTTGTTTTGGGGTGGGATTTTCATTACTTTTTCAAGTTTCCCTTTCAAAATTTTTTGTTTTAAAAAAAAATTAAATTTTTCAGAGTCCCATTTAAATTTCTATATAGTACCAATTAACCCTAGAATGAAAAATTAGTGGGGCTAAAAACTTGCTTTTTGTAAAAAAAATGTAGGGGATTATTTTTCCCAAAAGTAACCCAGGGTTTTTTTTTTGGGTTTGTATGCCCGTATAAGGGGTTTTTTTTAAAAAAACCCTTTTTTGGGGAAACCTTTTAGCAATTTTTTTTTAATTTTTTCTTTTAAAAAGGGGAAATTTCATCACTATTACCTTAATGTCCATTTTAAAATATGAAAAGTTTTTAGCCCCAACCCCCTTTTGGGCAGAAAACGCTGGGGAAATTTAAAAATGACGAATTTGATAGTAGTAAACCAGTAGTAACTAACATCCTTAAAATGATTTTTGACAGTTTCAAGTCTTTTTTTTTTACCAAAAAGGGGAAAGCTCGACCCCAACCAAATTTGGCATGTGTTTTCGGACACCTAATCCCATCGAGTTAAAAGTTTTTTAAATTCACATCAGGGTTTTAAAGACGGCTGGGTGCCCCCTCGAAATCCCCCCCCAACTCTGCTTGCTGTATAAGGGCCTGAGTGTGAAGCCACCCCGGCTTTTGGCTGCGGCGCCTTTGGGGAAAGATAACCTAGATCAAATGAAAACTTAAAATAACCCCCTTAACAAAAAGTAAAGACCCCATTTTGAGGTGGTTAACTTTTTTGGGCAAAAAAAGGGGGGGAAAAGGGAAAATGTGTAAATTTGAGTTTGTGAAAAACTTTAGGGATTTAATAGAAACCCTTTTTTTCTTTTTCAGTTAAAAATATTAACACAATACAAAAGACTAAGCTTTTATGCTACTTGGTACAATCAGAGATGAGGGACGCCTCGAAAAAGCGGGAGTTGTAGTAACTGCTTGCACCGTGAAGGACGTCTGCTTCTGGGCGTGGCCTACTACAGAGGTCGAAACCTAATCGATATTATTACTACCAATCTTGCAAACATCGACTTATGCGATCTAGTAAACTAGGCCTAAGTTAACACAATAGCATGGCTAAAGTCACTTGGGCTAATAAGCCTACTCATTCGAGTGAACAAAGGGCGCACAGTCCAACACCCCTTCTCGCCGTCTTCACTCGCTAAACACTAGCTGGGCTTGTGAAACAAACCGCTTTAATAGTTCTCTTGACACTGGCTTAGTCATCATGTCCGCAGTCATGTGTTGGATGAACTGGAGAAAAAAATCCAGAATGTTTTTTTTTCTTTCTTTCTGTTTGTATTATTGTGTGTCTGTTAGCACGATTCCGGCTAAAATTGCGATGAAATTTTATGGAGGCCTTCGAAATCTCTGAACCAAGAACTGCCACGTTTTTGAGCGCAATCGAAAAATTATTTCTTATGAAAATCGCAATTTTACGATTTTTTATTTTTTTATTTTACATTTTTTTTACTTATAACACCTACATGCTTTATCCGATTGTAATGAATATTTCACAGAACCTTTATTTTATTAATTAATATATTGTTGTGAAATTTGAGCGCAATTTAAAAATAATTTCTCATGAAAATCGCAATTTTACGCTTTTTTTCGTTTGAAAAAAATTACGCTCATCCAACAACGCGCCTGAAAAAGCGTTTGCGAAGCGTCCTAGTTTAATCGAAAAAATCGTAAAATTGCGATTTTTTTTAGATCGCACTCAAACACGTGTAGTCCGTGGAACAAGCTGCTAAAACTATAGGAACATTTCAAATCCGGAAACCAGCACCAAAATTTAGGAGCAGGTAAAAGACATATTTTAGAATGTTATTTTCACGGGGGACACGCATGGTAGAAAATAAGTCACCTGTCATGGCGTCCACAAGATGGCCGCCAAAATAATTCTTAAAATTGCTGTAACTCAAGAAGTAATTATCAGATTTGGATAAACTAAGTTTTGTTTTATTCGGTTTTCAATGCTCTTCAAAAATGACACCAGAAATTTTACCGTAAATACAATAGTTTTAATTATATTTATATATTATTACAATGTATTGCAATTATAGCACTTTTTGGTATATATCTAATTATTTATACGTAGAATTCGCTAGATTGTCATAAAATTTTCAGACTATGCTAAAATAACGCCAATAAATCCAAAATTTAAAGTCCCGAAACGAAATTCTTGTAACTTTTTGATTAATTAATTAATTAAATTAAGCATTAATTAAATCCCAATTAAAAGTTTCTAATTCACTTACCAAAGTCACGTAGTGTATCACACAAGAACAATATGACCACAATGAACCAAAAAAATATTAGTTCCAAAAATTAATTCCAATCACTTGCCTATTAATTCAATTAATTCAATTAATTAAAAATAATGACAATAATCTCAATAAATTTTGTAAAATTAACACAATGTAGTCGACATTGGAATCATTTTAAAGCTAGTTTGAGGGCGAACAAATGTAATGAAAAAATTAATTAATTAAGCGAGCGAAGCGAGCGTTTCCATTTGACTCTGCCGGAAAAATTAGTCACTGTTTTTTTTTTTTTTTTTTTTTTTTGTTTGTATGTCTCGCCATAACGTTCGAACGGAGGCTCGGATCGAGTTGAAATTTTGACCATCCGCAAGCTTCGTTCTCGATTGAATGCCATTAGTTTTGTGGCAAAATCGTTCAAAAAGTTAAAAAGTTACATTAAAGTTAATCGAAAGTTTTTTTTTCAAACTAAACGGCGACAAAATCTGAGATAGCCAAATCATTTAGAATGTCCGTCCGGTCACGAATATGTTAATTTTATTTTGATCCGATAAGTAGTGTAGATGGAAATTACATTATAACAAAAGTAACGTTGCCATGGCAACTAAAAGACGCACGAAGCCATAGCCTTCTGAATGTATTCAATCAGTGTTCAAGGTCGTCAGCGTCTGACTTATCATCCAGCATGCGTGCTTTGGGTACTTCGATCCATTGTTATTGTTGTCGTATTCGTCCAATGGGAGCATTCGTTTCATACGCGTGAAGTTGACCGAATTTGATTGTAGCGTCACTGTGGTAGAGTTGTATTTATGGGATCCATATTTTCTCTATGTATGGGCGTTTGCCGAGTTTCGGTTGTAGAAAATTGAAGGTTCTACAAACCATAGAATATTATTATTATCTATAATATTGCTTCGTAATTAGACAAGTGTGAAGTGATTTTAAATAAGTGATTGCTGCAGCTATTGCTTCAGCCTGGTGAGTAGTCCCCAAGTTCGTATTCTGTTCTTAACATAAGCCACGCTTTCAGGGGCACGTGTTCGCCAATACTATTTAGATTATCATTACATGTTTATCAGAAAGTAAATAAATATCCGAGGTGTTTCAAATAATTGTAAGCTCATTGAAATTGAAATATATAATAGATTATAACATGTTTGTTAAAACCTATCATCTTTGCTCTAGACAATTTCTTGTAGTGTGTCCAACTGGGCGTAAAAATGATGATTTATAATGTATTTATTTGACTTGCGCGTGCCATGCTGCAGTCAAATTAAAGTCGCAATTAAGTTAAATCGACTAGAGCATTGGAATATTATTTTGGTTAAAGTTAATACCTTATTTAATCATTGCAAATAGGTCTTTAAGCTAGGCCCAGTCTTGGAAAGTATTTTTTGCATCTTGGGTTTGGTAATTAACGCCTGCAATCAAAACCCATAATAGTATCCTTGCAAAACCCCACCCACAGTCACAGGCAAATATGTTGTAGGAATATGTTATGTGTAGGAGCGTGGAGTAGTGGTACATATGGACATTGTTACATTTAACAGTTTCACAAGGTTTCGACAGGTTATTAATTACATCATACTACCATAGAGGTGATACCATGGTGTCATATCAATTTAACTTGGCCACACAAGATTCTTGCGTAAAACAAATGACTACGTGAAAAGATGCGAGGCAGAAATGCGAGGTTTCTGGTCACTATGCACTGCCACCTAGAAGTAAACAAAATACTATCGAGAAAGCAGTGTATTATTTGTTACCAAAGAACTAAAATTGTTTTCCCAAGGAAATGATGTCAAGGTCCTCTAGATGGCGGTGGATTTTATGAATCGGATAAATTAGTGTAAAATGATCTTATATACTGATGAAAAACGCGTAGTAGTATCTTGTATTGGTAACTGCGTCGTGTTACGGCCGTAAATATTGTAACTTAAATAATATTTATAAAAGCCATTTACCGGGAGTTATATTTTTTTTTATAAAATAAATAATGATGGATAATAATGTGTTTTTTAGTACCAACAAGTCCACCAAAACAACCATTTGTTTACCCTTTAGTAACAATAATTGGGCATTAACATTTTTGCTTTAGTTGGCATGATTTTTACAACAAACTACTTTTATTTAGATCGCATTTCGCGAGCACACGGCAAAGTAACCCTGGTGCTAAGAGACGGTTGGCCGGTCAGTCAGCTACGCTATTTGTTAATAACCTGAATTTTATCAGGGCTACATTTTAATTACGTTTTTTTCTAATAGTGTATTACCATGCCTAAAATGGGGAAAAAATCCACTGCCGAAAAATCGAAATTCAAAAGAAAGCAAAGGGAAATGGAGACCGATGAAGAAAAATGTAAACGTTTAAAAACGAATTCGGATCGAGCAAAAGAAAACTTAAGTCATGAAAGTGAAGAACAAACTCAATCTAGAAGGCTGCTTGCTCAACAGAGAGCAACACATTCAGGTACTAATGAAACGCAAGAACAAACGCAGACCAGAAGACGGCTCAGCCTGGAACGAATCTCTGTTACCCATGCTACAGAAACTCCAGACGAAACGCAGACCAGAAGACAACACAGCCTGGAACGAATCTCTGCTACCCATGCTAAAGAAACGCCAGATGAAACTCAGACCAGAAGACGGCTCAGCCTGGAACGAGTCACTGTTACTCGTGATAGTGAAACTTCAGAACAAACACAACATAGACGACAACTAAGCTTAGAGAGGGTTACCCAAACTATTGCCAATGAAACCCTAGCTGAAACTCAGACCAGAAGACGGCTCAGCCTGGAACGCGTCACTGCTACCCGTGATAAAGAAACTCCCGATGAAACTCAGACCAGAAGACGGCTCAGCCTGGAACGAGTCACTGTTACTCATGATAGTGAAACTCCAGAACAAACACAACATAGACGACAACTAAGCTTAGAGAGGGTTACCCAAACTAACGCAAACAGAAACCGAAGAAGAAGGTGAAGCTAGACGACGCCAATGCCAAGCTCAAACCGCATCCCGACGTAGGTCCGAGTCTGCTAATGAGTGCGCAGAACGGCAACTTCGAGAGAATCAGCGCCACAGAGATCGGTCATTAAATGACAATGCCGACGCTAAACTCTCTAAATCATTCGCCACATTTTTAAACGGGCTCGATTGGGCTTCATGCATTGTGTGCAAAAGTAAATTCCCTGGACGAAAACAATTTACTTCTGATATTTGCACGTCTTGCCGTAAATCACCTACCATGTTTACTGGCTCTAATCGCATGGACCCAGGCTCTGTACCAGCCGAACTCTCGTGTTTGTCTATGATTGAGACAATGTTGATTGCACGCATTCACCCTGTTGTGTCAGTATACCGAGTGAAAGGCCAGCAGTATAAATATAGTGGCAATGTCATTAATTTTCCACAAAATGTTACTCCATTTGCTCAAAGACTTCCCAACTCTCTGGCCTCATTAACATCTGTTATTGTTGTGCGTCGAACATCTGCCGTTAACGACAGTATAGCAGACTTCAACGTGTGTTCTCATCGATTAAGGAAAGCTCTACTGTGGTTAAAGTCGAATAACAGTTTCTATCAGGGTATCACCATTGATGATGATGAATTGAACAATCTACCAGAGTTAGGAAATGTATATGGGGATCTAGAATACATGGAAATAACTACAAGTGACGAAACTGATGACGGCATACTTGAACATGGAAACGTCCCTCAGATTTTACCCATCAATCAAGACGAAAGAATTAATAGTGCCATTCAGCCCGGACCAGTGCCATGGCCTGAAATATCCAATAACCCAATCAATGAGTTTAACACTGATGGCTATATTGTGCAAGCCTTTTCCACGCTCTTCCCCAATGGCAAATGTGACCTTCGCGATGTATCTAGGTTACATCAAATTAAACCGACACAATATTTTCAATTTTTAATGAAATTCCATGACGGTAGGTTCGCCAAAGACGTCAGATTCAGATTCTTTGCACTGAACTCGGTGATGCGCTGGAATGCGATTAGCCAGGGAAACGTGTTAGTTCGTAAGACAGAACTCAGTGGTAAAACAGCTGGTCAATTGAAAGACATACTAGAGATCAATCCCGGATTAGCCAACCGAGTTATGTTTTTTGCATCATCTCTTAGAATCACGAAGTCTTATTGGTTTAAGCGATGTGGGGAGTTAAAAGATATGGTCGAAACACTCGGAGCTCCTACACTATTTTTCACGCTTAGTGCAGCTGACCTACATTGGCCGGAGCTTTATGACTTACTTGCTCCTGGTGAAGATTTTCAAGAGATGACTCCCTCAGTTCCCAAACCTGCACGTCGCCGAAAACTGTTGTGTGAAAATCCCCTTATCGTGGCTTGGTTCTTCCAAGAGAGGTCTCAATTCTACGTCAAACAGATTCTCGAGAAAAGGTTCCAAATAATAGACTTTTGGTACCGATATGAATGGCAGCACCGAGGAAGTACACACTTACATGGACTTCTTTGGCTCAAAGACTCTCCAAAAGTAGACAACATTGATTTCTCTAACGAAGAACAAATCAATAGCATTGCCAGTTATTTCCATCCCATCGTCTCCACAGTAAATCCTGGGCTAAATGACCTGCCAGCTTTGATACATCCATGTCAAAAACGCCATTGCGACGGAACAGAAACTGATGCCGACTTAATTGAACTTCTCAATAAAGTCCAGAGACATACTCGATGCTCTGATGATTACTGCTTGCGGAAGAAAAAAAAATTCCCAAATTAAAAAATGCCGGTTCAACTTCATTCAAATGTGTGAACATACTCGTCTCATCCAGAACGAAACACCAGCCGTTCTAGAGACTGAGAGGAATGATTCTATTCTCAATAAGTACAACGATTCATCATCCAGACTTGGCGAGCAAACATCGACATCCAAGCTGTTTTGTCAAAAGAAGCTGTTATTCAGTACATTGCGAAGTATGCTTCAAAAAGTGAACCTCAATCCCATTCTTTTAAAGATCTTCTATCTAATATTCTGCAGACTCAAGTGAAACCACATGACCCAGCAAAACTCGCTGTTCAGAAGTTAATAGTACAATCATTAGCTGAAAGGGATATTTCTGCGCAAGAATGTTGCCATTTACTCATGGGTTACCCTCTGTACCATTGTAGCAGAACTTTTGTTTCTATTTATATCGGTGGTGAAACCTGGGTGCCTCTACTTCCTGCCAATCAGGGCGAAGAGTTAGATGATGACAGTGACAAGAGTTTCCTTGGAAGATACCCAAAACGACCACCAAATATGTCCGCCTTAACTCTTCTCGAGCTGCATCTCAGTATTACTGGAAGAATAGATGGGTTTGTCGTCGAAAGCCAGCTGTGGTTCGAGTATTCCCGCGACTACATTCGAGCGACGACAATCCTGAGATGAACGAAGCCTTCTTCAAGCAGCAAGTGATTCTAAAGTCGTCGTGGTACCAATATGGATGAGTTGAACCCTCTTGATGAAAGCTGGGAGTCTGTGTACAATGGAAAAGGCTTTACCGTGTCCGCTGATTTGCTTGAAGGAGTACAAGATGTGACGGCGAGGTAGACAGCGAGGATGACTGGGAAGAGGTGGACGAGGAACGTGAGCAAACCGAGTGGATGCGAGTAGCTGGTATGGGTCCTGATGCAGTCGCAGTGCAGTGCGAGGTTGGGTTGAGGGAGTTTGACGTGTCGTACCCTTGGTCCGAGTCGTATTGCAACTATCCGAACATCGAATCTGTACCAGCTTCATAAAGGATGTACGAAATGTTGAACTGTCATCGTTTGAAGAAATAGAATCTGTAATAGTTTTAACTTCCGAACAACAATGTTTAATTGATATTTTGAACAGTCAAATAAATTCAATTAAATCAAGTGCGCACACTGACACAACTATCATTCGAAGAATTATTGTACAAGGCACGGCTGGAACTGGCAAAAGTACAATAATCAAAGCTATGACTCTTAAAATGAAAGAGGAATTGGGAGAACATTCGTACCTGTTGGTGGCACCTACTGGAGTAGCCGCATTTAATATAAATGGTAGCACCATACATTCTACTTTCCATATTGGCACCAATACTTCAAAGTTTGATGAGTTGAGTGGCAAAGAGGTCAGAAAGTTTCAATTAACTATGCAAGATTGTGACTTCATTTTAATCAATGAATATAGCATGATTGGTTGTAACTTAATGGCTATGATAGACAAGCGATGCCGACAAGGGAAGCCTCAAGACGCTGTTCATCCGTTTGGAAATCTATTCGTGTATATGTTTGGCGATATCAAGCAACTTCCACCTGTTTGTGATCGAGCCCTCTACAGTGATAAACTTTGCAACTACGGCATTACAAACGACGGCTTACTTGCCTACCGCTCTTTTCAATACTGTCACATGCTCTCCATCGTCCAAAGACAAGCAGGTGACAATCCCGAACAACAACAATTCCGAGATCTCTTGCTACGGCTAAGCGATGGTTGTGCCACACTTCAAGACTGGACATTATTAAAAACCAGATTTAAAACGTCCTTAACTATAAATGAGCAGGCACATTTCAACAGCTCTCTTTGTCTTGGTCCGACAAAAGAAATACTTCATAGCCATAACATGTCCAAACTAATGGAACTTGCAAATCCTGTGGTCAAAATAACCGCCAAACATAACTGCCCCATTGCAGCGCAAGGTACCGAAGATAATGCACAAGGACTGCAAAATGTCATCTACCTCTCTCGTGGAAGTCAAGTGATGTTGAAAACCAATCTCTGGACATCACAAGGCCTCGTCAATGGAGCAACTGGAACTGTGGTCGACATCGTATATACGCCAAACACAAATCCGCCTTCAGATCATCCACTATGTGTTTTGGTTTAGTTCGACTCATACCAAGGACCTTCATTCCACCAGCCCAAAGTCATACCGATATGCTCCATGTCCAGAGCTTGGACGGAGAAATCTATCAAATGTACCCGAATTCAATTTCCACTACAATTAGCCTGGGAGTGACCATCCGCAAGTGCCAAGGCATGACCTTAGATTCAGCTGTTGTCGGCTTGGCACCAAGGAATTCGCAGTGGGAATGAGTTTTGTAGCAATTTCTAGGGTACGTTCCATTAAAAACCTCATGTTGGACCCTTCATTTCCATTCGATAGGATCGATTCACTCAAAAACTCCAGCTCATTACGACAGAGGCAAAAAGAAGAAAGTAGGTTGAAATCCCTTCCTCTTCCGATCACTTAGACGTAGAGTGAACACCTCCAATGTTTGAGCAACATTACGCATTTAGTTGTTTTGGAAGTTTTATTTACACTTCCATTTTTAACTATTTTTGCGGAGGGAGGTGCGGGATCCTTAAGGCTCATTCACAAACAACTTAGGCCTCTAACTTAACAGCTAACTTATCCTCTAACTTTAGGTGGCTGTTCATGATAGATGTTTTTAAACCTATCACAACAATACAGATTTGCAGTGTTTACTTTTACCGCACCAATGCTTGATGCCAATGCCAAATTGTCGGCTCGAGTCGCTCTCTGATTGGTTTATTCTTAATGTTAAGTTAGCTGCTAAGTTTAAGTTTGGAGTTTGCAAACTTTCTGCTGCTGATAAGTGTAAGTTAAAGGCTAAGTTTTGGTCATGAACAGTAATGTTGTTTTCCATAAGACAAACCTTTAGGTTAGCGACTTAGTTGATTGTGAATGGGCCTTTATGCAGTAACGTCCACGTCGTGGATCCTGGATACTGGAAGCTTGTTATAACATACCACAAGTTTAACATATTATTTAGTTTCTTGCTAATAGCTGCTTTTCTATTAACGTTACGACCCTTATTACCAACAAGAAGATTATATTTTGTTTTAAAGTTATTACAAAGCTGATAAAAAACATTGTTAATTAACTCCCGAATACGGCTTCTATTTGTTGTAATTTCTTGAATTGCATTCCTGTCACAAATTTTAAAATTTACAAAATGTGCAATGTGGGTCTAGCTATAGCACGTGCTCGCTTATCAACGCGTCCAACTGAGCGTTTCCTAGTTAAATTAATTAATCACCGAATTAATTCCATTTTAGATAAATTATCACACTTTTGACATATGTATTGTTATGTATACCTAAAACTCTATCGATCGTCATAAAAATATACTACTTTACTGACATTATGCCAATGAATCCGAATTGTCATGTCCCGAAACAAAATTCCTATAACTTACCGATTAATTAAGAAATTAAATGAAGAATTACTTATATCTCAATAATTGTTATTGTCACTCAATTAACAGATACAAAATGCCAACAGAAGTATCAAATATAAACAATGCAAGTATAATTTTAAAAATTAATAGTCCTAAAATTAAGTTCATGCTACTTTTCTGTTAATTGAATTTCCCACAAAATTAATTTCCTGTAAAATAAGCTTGCAAATGGTTCCCAGTTTGGCTGTGTTAATTTTACACAACAAATGGTGATTAAATCAATTAATTTTATTCATTCATTAATTCAATTAACGGGAAAGTAGCATGAACTTAATTTGGGACTATAATTTTTAAAATTATACTCGCATTGTTTATATTTGATACTTCTGTTGGCATTTTGTATGTGTTAATTGAGTGACAATAACAATTATTGAGATATAAGTAATTCTTCATTTAATTTCTTAATTAATCGGTAAGTTATAGGAATTTTGTTTCGGGACATGACAATTCGGATTCATTGGCATTATGTCAGTAAAGTAGTATATTTTTATGACGATCGATAGAGTTTTAGGTATACATAACAATACATATGTCAAAAGTGGGATTATTTAACTTAAATGTAATTAATTTGGTGATTATTTAATTAAATTATTTAATTTTTCCATTACATTTATTCGCCTTAAAACTAGCTTTAAAATGATTCCAAGGTCGACTACATTGTGTTAATTTTACAAAATTTATTGAGATTATTGTCATTATTTTTAATTAATTGAATTAATTGAATTAATAGGAAAGTGATTGGAATTAATTTTTGGAACTAATATGTTTTTGGTTCATTGTGGTCATATTGCTCTTGTGTGATGCACTACGTGAATTTGGTATGTGAATACGAAACTTTTAATTGGGATTTAATTAATGCTTAATTTCATTAATTAATTAATCAAAAAGTTACAAAAATTTCGTTTCGGGACTTTAAATTTTGGATTTATTATCGTTATTTTAGTATAGTCTGAAAATTTTATGACAATCTAGCGAATTCTTCGTATAAATAATTAGATATATACCAAAAAGTGCTATAATTGCAATACATTGTAATAATATATAAATATAATTAAAACTGTTGCATTTACGGTAAAATTTCTCGTGACATTTTTGTAGAGCATTAAAAACCGAATAAAACAAAACTTAGTTTATCCAAATCTGATGATTACTTCTTGAGTTACAGCAATTTTAAGAATTATTTTGGCGGCCATCTTGTGGACGCCATGACAGGTGACTTATTTGCTACCATGCGTGTCCCCCGTGAAAATAACATTCTAAAATACGTCTTTTACCTGCTCCTAAATTTTGGTGCTGGTTTCCGGATTTGAAATGTTTTTACGCTTGTTCCACGGACTAGTGACAGTTCTAAGTTCAGAGATTTTAAAGGCCTCCAGAAAATTTTATTGCAATTGGAGTATCGTTTTAGCCGGAATCGTGTTAACAAACACACAAAAATACAAACAGAAAAAAACAAGAAAAACGAAAAACATCATAAAATTGCAATTTTCATGATAAATAATTTTTCGATTGCTCTTAAAAAGGTGGCAGTTATAAGTTCAGAGATTTCGAAGGCCTCCAAAAATTTCATTTCAATTGGAGTATCGATTTAGCCGGAATCGTGTTAACAAACACACAAAAATACAAAAATACAAAAAAACGTTTTTTTTTCAGTGAGTAAAATGGAATCTTTGCTTCGCTCGCTACGCTCATCCAACAAAGACAACAAGAGAACAAGACATTTATAAAGTTATTCGACGAGAAAGGCAAAAGGGGAAAGGCGAATAAGGGTATACCCTTTGAAGCGGGGTAGAGGCCTGAAGGCGCGAGCATTGATACTAAAGGGGTATTCACCCACTAAACTCAAAAAAATATGTGATTCAGGCCAACTAGTTATGAATTTATAAAGTACCAGAAAAAATAATTGGGTTCAACATGACCCTAAAAAAAAATGTCAAAGTTAATAATTTTCAAGCTATAGGTTCCATCGGCAAAAATATCCCATAAGAAACAACATTATTGACGTACTCGAAATTCTTTTCTGTAAATCTGTTATATTTTGTTTTGTTATATTACAGGCAAGTGATTAGGTCAAAATATGCTTATTACTAAGAAGGGGTGTGATTTTGGAATGCATTTTTTGTGTGTTTGAGTGTATATTTGTGCACAGTTTCAAGACACGATGTTGTAAAGGGTCATTTTATATTGGTACGATGCTCTAATATCTATGTGGACCAAAAAATAAGCAGGTTAAAGCTGACTTAAGAAATTCCCGAAAACGTCCATTTACGCAAATTTCGGGATCAAAAAACTTTAAAAATTCGTGTAAAATCACGTGTTACAAGATAAAATTTTTTAAACTGTCATTTTAGTGTAGCTCTGGATTATCTGGTAGAAACACATTTTTTAAAGATATTAGCTCCTTTAACATAAGGCCGCTTTAAAAACCACGCGATCATAACATCAATATCAAAAAACTAGATCAGGTAAAATGTTATTTAAACATTAATTGAACTAACGGTGCTCTTAGGTAGGGGAAAAATATATATTTTGTAGCAATATTCTAAAAATCTCACTTGTGGTTGTTTTTATTGTCACATGTTTATATTTTTGTAAATAGTGTCGGCAAGCCAAATAAAAGTGACGCTTTTCGAAATATTGCTACACTTTAAAAAAAAATCCTACGAGAGACAGTGTAAAGTTCAATTTTTTTAATATATAAATTTTGTGTGAAAGGTCGGGGTATGGAAAATGGTGGGTCTAGCTTAAACCATGCTTACACCAGGTATTATGAGGCCAATGTTGATTTTACGTTTTGTTAACCTATATTCTAATTTAAGATTAGGCTGTTTTTCCTAATGTTGTAAAAATATAAATATGAATACAGGCATTTATAGTAAAAAAAGTTTACGAATGAAGTATTGATTTCATGAACTAGATAGTTGTAGATTCAAGTTGAGTGGGCTGCTTAGGAGCTCATCATCTTCAAAATATACATTATCATAGGTTTTAAGAATGTTTGATTGCGCAAAAAAAATGCACAAGTACGACGTAAAAACATTTTTTTAAATCATGTGTGACGTCAACTGTGGACTGTTACCGCAGCAGTGAACAAGCGTGGTGAGGGCAGTGGGCATAAATGAGCAGCGAGCGCGGTGCACTGATGACTCAATGTGGATGTTACGGCGCGTAAACAAATCGGGAGGGCAGTGGGAGAGCAGCAGCCGGCGAGCGCATGATTGACGTAAACTGGGCTCGTTACGGCGGCAGGACAGCCGGCTGAGGGCAGTGGCATGAGCAGCAGCCGAGCGCAGCGCACTGATTGACGTCAACTGTGGCTCATTTAACGGCAGAAATTTGAACAAAACTCGGCTGAGGGCAGTGGGCATTATGCAGCGCCGAGCGCAGGCGCACTGATTGACGTCCAACTGGGGGCTCAGTTCCCGCAGCAGTGAACAAAACTCGGCCCTAGGCAAGTGGCATTGATGCAGCAGCCGAGGAGGCGCACTGATTGACGTAAAACTGTGCATTACGGCGGTGGGAAAACAACGCGGCTGAGGCAGTGGGCATGAGAGCAGCCGAGCGCAGGCGCACTGATTGAGGGTCAAACTGGGCTCAGTTACCGGCGGAAAGTAACAAGCGCGGTTTGAGGGCAGTGGCATGATGCAGCAGCCGAGCGGCGGGGCGCACTGGATTGACGCCCAATGTGGTAAAGTTACGGCGGCAGTGAACAAGCGCGGCTGGGGCAGTGATCATAGCGCAGCCGAGGGGCAGGCGCTGTTAAAGTCAAAACTGTGGCTCAGTTCGGCAGCAGGTGAACAAACTCGGCTGAGGGCAGTGATCATGACCCAGCACCCGAGCGCAGCGAACTGATTGACGTAACTGGGGCCCCTCAGTTTTACCGGCGGTAGTGAACAAGCGCGGCTGAGGGCAGTGGGATGATGCAGCAGCCGAGCGCAGGCGCTTGATTGACGTCCAATGTGGCCCCAGTTACCGGGCAGGAAAAAAAGCGCGGTGAGGGTATTTGGCTGATGCAGCACAGGAGCGGCAGGTGAAAACTGATTGACGTCAAACTGTGGCCTCAGTTACCGGGGGTTAAGTGAAAAAGCGCGGCTGGGGGCAGTAAATCATGAGGGCGCAGCCGAGCGCTGGCGCACTGATTGACGTCAACTGTGGCTCAGTTACCGGCAGCAGTGAACAAGAGGGGGGCTGAGTGCAGTGGGCATGAGCAGCAGCCGAGCGCAGGCGCACTGATTGACGTCACTGTGGCCAGTTACCGGACAGCAGTGAACAAGGGGCGGCTGAGGGCAGTGGGCATGATGCAGCAGCCGAGCGCAGGGCCGCACTGATTGACGTCAACTGTGGCTCATTTTACCGGGCGGGTAGTGAACAAGCGGGGCCTGAGGGCAGGGGGGCAAGATCCCAGCAGCCGAGCGCAGGCGCACTGGTCGACGTCAAAAGTGGCGCGCGCCGGATTTAAAAGCTGAAACGGGATTTTTTCCTTTTTCCTTATTTCTTTGTTACAAAAATGGTTAAAGTGCCCATATTTTTTATCTGAACGACACTTTTGACAAGATTAAAGACGCCCTTTCTATTGCCTATAGGTTTTAAAGCACTGCTGTTTTGACTGTCCCCGAAAAACACTTTTAATTTTTATGGCGATGGCCTTTGGTCCGCCTTCGTTAAATTCATTACGAAAACGAATGTTAACTTTTCAAAAAAACAAAGTTTTCGTCACTATGTCAATTTTCCGCCCTGGTCCCACCTTTTGCGCGGTATCCATCTTGAATCTGCACTGCCATCATAGGATTCGGTGGCGCGAATCGTAACTGCTTGTCGTTCTGTCAATTCCAAGAGTGCTACATTGGAAGTCCTCGCTCCCTCGTAACCGGTACGCCACTGGTCCCCAAAGACCCCTTATCAAAGGACCCTCTCATTTATAGACCCCAAATATCGAGGGCTTTGATTCTGTTCCCCTCGCCGCTCTCACCGTCCCTAGCAAGGATTCCCTCTTGATCTTCTTTAATTCCAGTTCGAGTTCTTTTTTTTTTTCCGCGGTTTTGCTATGATGTCTTTCTGTTCTGTGTGGGCGGCTTGGGGAGTATCGCCCAGCCCCGTTGCTAGGGCGATATATCTGAGGCAGCAACTCGTGTTTGGATGATGACGTCACGCCTGGAGGCTCCGGTTTCTATGACAACCATTGCTTGCGAGCGGGCGCTGAGCAGCAGCTCGACGATTCTCCTTGGACACTTCTGGATCGCGTCAAGGACCTGGTTGCGTTCCTCGTCGGCCCAAAAGAGAGGAAAACTTCTTGAAGGACCTAAACAGAGGCGCAATTGTTATGGTTCATTTTTAACCCCTTTAATCCATTGTAACATGTACATGAACTTTTTATATTTTTATTAGGCCATATGGGTAAATTTTATAAGCTGTTTTAAGAGCTATTTGGACACGGGGTTTTAGGCAAATTCCCTGTCCTCTCGGCTGGGCTGACACAACAAAATGTTTGAAATTAGGGACGAGCGATACATACTTGATGGCCACCCCCATGGACGCAAAGTTCACCAACAATACTCTGTATCCAAACGTAAACCAACCCGCAACCCAACCCACCAAACGTAACATATTTCAGTCCTCTGAGTCGTGACACACACACACACACACACACACACACACACACACACACACACAACACAAACACACACACACACACACACACACACACACACAGACAGAAGGACAGACAGACAGAAAATACATTTAAATGTTGGGTGGAGCTTTGCCTGTTAAAATATGAAGAGCGATTAGCCACTTACCTCCCCGGAACCAGATGAATATTTTTTTCCAAAAATGTTTTGATCAACGAAAACATTTGTTGATCCATCACTAATCATTGATCACCATTCGTTTTTGGCTTCTCCTGAAACATTTTTCATTTTGTGAATTTCACCTTGATCCGGATAGTTCTTCCAGTTTGCCTCATGCCTCAAGTTGTCTACAATGTAAGCTACATGGATAAACATGAGACTACTTTAGAGCAGCGCTAACAACTGTCGTTTTTTCTGTGCATTATGTTTAATAATTGTCGAGACATGCTCTCCTAAGCCACCCGCGTTGCAAGATGAATTGCCTAAAACCTCATTAAGGAATAATGTCTGTAAGCGCCAGTGTTCTTATTAGTTAGTTTCTAGTTTTGTATTTTCCGCTTCATTTGGGCTATGCATCATTCTGTCTTGTTGTTTCACCCTTGTGTTTCCCCTCTTTCCCCTACTTAACCAGTTTTCGTTTCTGTTCTTGCCCTGACTTTGCGTCAGTCTGTCGCTTCGTTGTCTGCCCTACCTTCCGAGGACACAGTTTTTGTCTCTCGCCTGCTAAGAGAGCACCTCAAAACCTGTCAGTCTCCAGTCTCAAGTCTCCGAACAGTGCAACAGTTCATTCACAAATTCAAGTTTTAAAGTGTTACGCTCCAGTGCTACAAGCCTTGTTGTTCTCCGTCCCCTGCGCTCTTCTACGCCTGTCTTCGAGTTGTTCTCGTCTTTTGCTGTCCTGGCTTTATTCTTGCGCAGGCATTTATTTTTCTTCTTATTTTCTAACTCGGTTCTTTTTTTAATTCCTTTTTTTCTATCCCCTGCGGTGGGCACTCCAACTTTAGCCACTGCGCCGCACTTATGGTACGTTTTTTTTCTCAAGCCCAACAACAATCTTTTGGTTAAGTTTTTTTTTTGATTCATTTTCTAAATTTACAGTCCACTATTATTCTACTCCAGGCCCCCGGCCTTAAAATTTTGGTCCATCCCCCCGAGCCGAATATATCCCTTTTCAGTTGAAGACATTTCGTCATCCCCGAGCAAGATTTTTCCAACCATTTCTCTCGGTTTCGCGTTTTGCCCCCGTGTTTCTCACCTCGTATGTCAGTTCATTGCTCTGTGTCTCTCTCGTGTATTCCTTCCCTGTGTTTTTTGTCCCCCTGTTATTAAACCCTTCGGGGAATCTGGGTTCGATCCCATCTTCTGTACTTGTCGATACTTTTCGATCGAGTGCACACTCGTTTTTTGTTTCCTCAATCACTCTCGCGGTTTTTAATTAAGTATTTTTGCAAAATACCCGTCGTTTCCCTTGCACTGTCTCGTGTTTACATTCCATGTCACATCTCTCTCTTCCCTTCGCTCCGCGTTCGTTATAAAACAGTGTCATACTGTTTAGTCATTCTCGCTCGATTTTTCTGTAACTTCGAAAATTGTTATTAAATTGTTATTTTTCCGCAGGAAGCTCAAATTGCTGAACAAAAACGTCTGTATCTAAGCGCCCCGAATGTCTCGCCAGTGTACAACGTACCTTGACCCTTCGCAATCTATCTCTGGTGATGTGTAAATTTTGTCAGGCTCGTTTTTGAAAAGTTTATGAAACCCCGGAAACGAACTTCCAAGATTACAAACAGCTTTCAAGACCTGAAGCAAAACTCATTGCTCGACGACACCCATAGATACTTTAGCAAGCTCAAGCAAGGCTTTGAAAATTCTGTTCGGGCGCTCAGTCCGTTATCTCTCTGCCCGAAAAATTAATCAGGAACAAGCAGGGTTGAACCACGGTCGCCAAAGCTCCTATTTCGTTTCCTACGATCGAAAATCCTACTTTTCAGGGGATATTTTAATTGGACAGAATTATTACTCGCTTTTTCACATCTCTCATCGATGAACCAATCTCTAAAAATGTTTCAAAAGTTTTCATTTATTTTTTAAAACCTCGCTGTCTGTTTCTGCTTTTGCCACGATTTCGGGATTTTCAAATCTCGAACGATAGTTAACCGCTATTTTCAAGCTCTTGTCTTCCTATCAAACAATCGCTTTTGTTAGCTAGCCTCTTTTGTCAGAAGATTTAGAAATTTACGCCTCTAAAATCTGCATCTCATGCAAGCCTTCAAACTTTTTTCAGCGTCATCGTAACTCCCTTGATGCTTTAAACTTTGAATTTGCCCGCTTGGCGATTTTTGTTTGCTCTCTTGACTTTGTCTAACTTGACCCGCAACTCGCAACGCTTTTGAAAATAAGCACTCATCGCACACTACACCGACGTACAGCTCTGTCTAGAGTTCATCGAGAACAGTCTCGAACTAAGGAGTTGTGGCAGTAGGCCCAAGTAAACAAACGGACCACTCTTGTCAAATCTTCCTGTCAAGAGGATTAATTCACTGTTCGCGGCTAAAGAGCCAGTGCTACACCCCCCCTCCCTGACCGCCTAATGTAAGGCCAGTTTTTCGGAAACGCTATTTTTTCAGTGGAAATTTCGGGGAATCCTGGACAGTTCAAC
>JAMZAV010007089.1:0-32244 GCA_024449915.1 Sweltsa coloradensis | reverse complement strand
CTTTTTTGGGAAACTTTAGGGGCAAAACATTGGGTGCATTCGTAATACTCGTTAGTCAGAATAAAACGCTGTGTACGATAAAAGACTGGCTCCAGCAAGCACCCTTGCTAGACTAGGCCAGTGGTGGGTTTGCAAATCGGATAGGTTTTGATGAACATTAAGTCCCAATAGGTCTCCAAAGTCCCAGAAGTCTTGAAAGAAATAATAAAAGTGTTAGTGGATACTCTCTTCACGCACTTTTAACATTTTTTTTCAATACATGAAAAAAACCATAAAATTTAAAAACGGAAATCCCCCCCCCCGGCCCCACGAAAAGCCTAGATAGTCCAAGCGTAGTCACTAGGTTGCGCTAGTTGTTACTTATAGTTGGAAGAGTCATTCATAGATCGCGACACTAAAGATGTTGGTGCTGCTTTCTAGAATTAATCTTCCGAACTTCTAAACTAATTTTTGCGGTTCCCGCTATTTAACATTGTTTTTCCACTCTTCCCCGGTTATTTCTCTATGGTAGTATCTATGATCGTAGGCTATCCGAGCTGGTTTCAGACGCGCTTCTCTTTTTTTAAATTTGGACCAAAAAGTTATGTTCTTTACATCTGAATGTCATACTACAATGACGTAAGAATTGCACAGCGCAGTCGTCTTTGTGGTGCTCGCCGCCGCCGCGAACTTGCTCGAAGACGGCGGACGAGAGAGAAAAATTAAATAAGGCCTTGAAGACGACATGATATAGAGAAATGGCTATGATTATGAAGAAATGGACATTGTATTGATGACAATGACGGTGACTATGAAAATGCAATAGCCAACACGGAAGCATTTCTGAATGTGTTACGTCGGCTACCGGGCTGTGATGCGCTCGAAGACAAAGAAGTGGATTAATGGGCGAATGGAACTTGAAACTCGACATCCATTCAAGAGCCGACAGACGCAGAGATGAATAACCCCCCCCCACCCCCTCCCCCCTCCACGCCACTAAATACTTGTCGCCTAGCTCACTATCAATTGGCTTCGGGCCAAGACTCTCGCTGAGTTGTTTTGTTTACGTTATGAATGAGATTAGATAACTAAACCAGATACTCGTCTGTTTTATTAACACTCTCGCACACTTTAATCCAAGCAATGCCAGCTGTGTTAGGATGTCTGACGTTGTGTGAGCCGTGCGACCTTACACACGGAAAGTAAACACTCTAGAATAAACATTGCATAAAATAAATGGTTTATTTATTTACATGCTTGTTTGCATGTTCATTGCCTGTTTTGCGATGAGTTGTTTCATTCCTCAAGGATTTGCTGGCTAAAATAACAAGTGCGGCCAATACAACATGCAAAGTACTTTTTAAATTTGCATGGTCAAAACTGGGGTGCGGACATTACGTGAGGGCGGCCTTTATGCGCGAAAATACAATGTAAAGAAAAAAATCTTGTTTTTTATGAGGTAAAAATCAACAACGATGATAAACAAAGTGTTGATTCATGCGCGAGTGTGATGGCGCGTAAGGTATGAGTGCGAGAGAGACAGCCGCGGGAATTGACGGCGCAAGAATCTACTCGTCGGTCGAGACCTCACAGCTGACCATGCACGTGCTTGGTGAATGGATTGTCACGTTATCTGTTTTCTCGGTCGCTGCGCCCTATCGTCTGCGCTTACTTGTGTTTAAAGAAGATTAAGTATTTTTCACGTTGATATCGAATGCTCCGTGCATGAAAAATCACATTTCCCTGAACCTCATCATAACTCTGGGAACGATATTTACTACGATTTTGAATCGTGCTTGTGACGAGAGCACTTGCTCGGGCGACTGAAACTGCATCCTTGGAAGTTCCTAGGGAATAGTCTGGGTCTCCAAGGTCGAGATCAGCTCAGCTTCAAATGTTGCAACACGGCTAGCTGGTACTGGCAGTGTTCTCAACTCATATAACACTCGCGCTACAGTTAAACAAGTATTGTATTGACAGCATCATTGATTTAAAACAATGATCTTGCAATTATTATCGCGTAAGAAATTCTTATGCGTGAAAAACATGGCACTGCTGAGAGAGAATGTGTGGTGTCTGAGCTGCAGGCCGGCCGGCCGAGAGAGGAGTAGAGATGGGCGATGTAAGATCGATTATCGTAAAATCGATTATATTTCCGTCCTCGATTCGATTTTAATCGATTATTCTAAAACTCGATGCATCGAGTGAATCGATTCTTTCAGAGGCGATTTTTTTTCGTACCGGTAGGCCTACTTATTACATTTATTTACTTGCTTTATCTACGTGTTTACGTGTTTGATACAATTTCTGTTTGTAAAGATAACAATCATTTAGCATAGGCCTAGGCCAATGTAAATAAAAAATATTAGAATCAAATTATTATAGGCCTAAATGATTTAATTCTTAGGCTTAGGCACTACAGTAAAGTTAATTTTTTAATGTAGGCCTAGCCTAGGCCTACATTTAGATTTTAGAGTAGAGGCAATGAGGCATATGGGGACTAATTAGCGGCCTAGGCTAGGGTAGGCCTAGCCGCCTAGCTACATGAACCCGATTGAACCGTGATCTGGCAGACCAAAGACAAGACAAAACATAATTAAAATACGAGTTAGTAGTCACATAACCTTACATTTTAGCGTGTCTAAGAAAATAACGAATCGATTCAATAATCGATGTTTTTTTGCCCGATGCATCGATTAATCGATTCGAAAGTAACTGGAAAGAATCGATTCACTGAATCGATTATTAGCATAGATTTGCCAATCTCTAGAGAGGAGAGCGAGAGCCGTGCCAATGGCAGCGCGAGTGGGAGGGGAGGGGTAACGTACCGTAGGCGGCAGCTGCCGGCTGGCGGAGAGGGGAAATGAACCACAGCTTACAAAAGATCGCGCTCGCTCTCAATGACATTGTCTGGCAGGAAATAGTGCTTCGTTCGCCGGTCGGTGTTCGTCAAAAGACGAAAACGATAGATTAGGGTAAATTTAACATTGAGAAACACAACATATTGAAACGATACAGCGAGGAAAACGATCGATTGAGGAACGATGGATGCGGGAATTTTTAACATTGTGTAGATGGGACTTTTGCAAAAAACTTTTCAAATATAGCGAATATGGCGGGAAAACGGACGATGCGGGAACGATCCATAGGAGTTTTACTGTACATATGATATTTATATTATTGCCTATTGGCTTATTTGACCAAATTTTGGTAGGTTTTAGTCTTTTAGACATATTTTTTTTTATATCAATTTTATTTTTGTGTTTAGAATTTAGTTAATTTTATGTAATGCCTATATCGCACTTGTGGAGGTAACTGTTGTTGGTGGCAATAAATAAATTGTAAATTGTGATTACGTATTTGAATTTTTGCTTATTACGGTAATGCTAAATTGACTCGAGTCATTAATGCCAGTGTTGTTGCTTATTTGTGACAAAATGGCACAATTATTGCTAATTTTCCCACGAAGAGCTATGTATTATGTACTGTATTAGTATTATGTATGTATTATTGGCCTAACCTTTTAAAAAAAATTAAATTTAAAATATATATTATGAGACCCTAACTAGTGATGAAAGTAGGTATCACATTAAATATTTTGCAATTTTTCAAAGACATTTTTATTTTTTAAAGTTACCTGCGTACGATTCTCCGGTGATGAAAAACTCGTTCTTCTGCAACTCGGGGAAAAGTTCAAAGAACTGGAGAAGCGCAATGTACACGTTCCAGCCAACCGAAGTCTCGTTTCTAGAGTAGCCCGAATCACTGTTTGTGAAACTGTAACCTATTCAAAGAAAAAGTATTAGATTCTATGACCAAATTAACATTTGTGGCATACTTCACAATAGATGCTGAGCGTTAGGACTGTTGGATGAGCTTGAGCAAACCAGGCTTTGACGCAGAATGCAGAGGTTAAACTTAGTCTAGATCACTTGCAAGCTCTATTACCTGTCCTGTCGGGTTGTGGTTTGCACCAAAATGTCAAGTAAGACTGTGTGATTGTCGCTATCAGAGCACTTTTTCCAATTAGTGCTTACTTATTTCAGTAACATTCAGTAAATATGCCATCAAAAGGGTAATTTCACTAATTTGTATAATTTTTTTAAAATGTGTAAGCTATAACTATTGTGTTTTTTTTTTTTAACTATTTGAAAGCGACTTGCTTTTATCCTTTATAAACATAATCCTACAAATTCAGACGTTTCAGGTGAAAATTGGGGGAAAAGTGCTCCAGAATGTAGTATGTTTAAATAAGGTGGATTTGTCGATCAAGCAAATTTATAAATGGACATTTAACATTGTAAAAAGTTGGCCCGAGTATGAACAACGGTCTTGATGGTTTTATATTTTTGTATTTTAATAAAGCTAAAGGATAGAGTATACACAGAGAAAATAATTTATAATTAACAAAATTAGCGATAAAAACGGAAAATCATAAAAACTCTTCGTTTCAGAGGATTTGAATTAATTTTAAAGTGATTTTATTTTAGGGAATTATTAATATTATTTAATTTCAATTTGAAACTTACAATTAATAGACCATGTAGGTACTCACCATATTGATGGCAACAAGAATTAAATGGTATGATAAATTATGTTTTTCTTTTTAGCAAATATATACATAAATTCAATAAATAATAACATAAATAATTACATAAAGTGACAAAGTAGCAATTTTTATGATAGAGTAATTCAACAATAAAATGCAAAAATTCTAGAGAAATGCCAAAATTAAGTGTTTGTTGGTTGTGATATTATTACCAGTTCCGACGGGGTTGTCAATGAAAATCATGGAATGACTTTTGCTCCATGAGTATTTCCTTGGTTTGAGTTTGTCGTCTGTGCCGACGGAAAAGGGGCCGTTCTCGGTGAAGAGACCTAGCAGCGAAGTCGCGCCAGGGCCTCCTTGAAGCCACAGAACGACCGGAGCTGTTTTGTAGTTTACCTACGTAGAGAATATAGTGTTACTAATGGGCTATCGGGAGGAAGTGTGACAAGCAAAAAAACAAGTTTGACTTTGATGGGAGCCTACCTTGGCAGATATTGAAATAATACTTTCTCAATAGATGTTAACAATTTTAACATAAGAGTTTCAAATACAGAAAAGCAAATTAATATTGGGAAAAAATACATATTTGAATCTTGGTGTTTCAAAGAACAAAAGATCACATTCAAATTATTTAAAATAAAAATTACATCTGATAAAAATAGTGACATCACTGTCTTAGGTACCCTACTAAATCATACATGATTTTGCTGATGTAAATGTGACAAACGGTTGTACCTAGATCGACATGAAAAAAAATACAACCGGTTTCTTTGAAACTTTCTCGGTTGTTATACAAGAATGGACTATTTGTAGTTAATTGATTACTTACTTACGATTAAGTGTAGGCAAACCAATAATAATTTACCTAGGTAGATACCTAATTATTACAATACTCTGTCAACGCAAAAAAAGTTGTCATGAATTTGTATGACCTGTTGCACATTGAGAATATTGGAAGACAGACAAAACAGATGTCCACTCAGACCAAAGAAAATAAATTAGACTAAAAGGGTTAGGCCTCTAGCAGAAGAAGACAACAACATGATATCATATTTTGTTAAAGTACTGGTACCTCAAAGTAGACCATACCATTATATTTTAAGGTACTGTGGGTGCTTGTATGGTGGTGCTTGCTAGTCTATTGGTAGATGTGACACCCCACATGAAGATAAAAACTAATTTATTCAGATCATGGAGTGATGGACTATCTAGCTCAAATGTTTTGTTTTGGGTGATCAGAATGATAGTCACAAAGTAGGTCTACTTACTGTGGCAGGGAAAGAACCAGAAGAACAAATTGGAGTCATATTCTTTGTTGACGGTAAGGAATCCAGAATAGCTGTCGATGCCTTCAGCCCCTTCCAAAGCGCCCACCTTGGCTGCGTCTCTAGCTTCAGAAATCTTCCCTCCTTCAATGAGCGGGGTTAGAAAGAGAGGCTTTCCCGGGTCTCCTTCGATCGGAAGCTGCTTAAACTTGGGATAAACGTTCATAAATCCCAGTCCCGATTCGAAAAAGAATGTTAGAAACAGAAAACATGTTAATTTTGAACACATTTTGATGCTGTTGCTAAATGCAAGAACTGCCTTTACCAAAAGTGCAAGCATTAATGAGTGGTGGTAATTATTCAGTCAGCTTAGGCTATCATTGCCAGCTTAGTTGGCAATGTTTAACTTTGAGTAATAGGCTATGCTAGGTGAAAAACTTCGTTATCTCCATAGTTCAATGCTTCCTGACTTGTTAGCAACTTAGTAAGCAAGCTGTGATAATGACAATCATCAAACCAGCCATCACATAGGTTAACAAGTCACATGCCTCCAGTTTAGGGCTGGGTAAAACAATCAATATTTTGTTACGATATCGATAAATGGGAATATTTTTTTCAATATTTGTATATTTGGCTTCATATCGAAATATAAAAATTTACACAAAAAATGCTAAATTTTGTCATTTTGGTGGAGGTACTGGGTAGTCAAAATTAAATTGATTCTGGATGGTACATAATATGGTGGAGGTGCTGGGTCATAAAATGGTATTGTGAGATCATAAAAATTGTTAAATGCATTTTTTGTGATACCTTATCAACACTATTTGACCACAAATTATGAAAAATAAGCCCACTCTTTTAATAATGTTTCTATTTTTTCTTTAAAAAACACTTACATTTTGATGTACTGATATCATATCAACATTTTTCGTGTGATATCGATAATAAGTGATATGTCATAGTCCAGTTGATCATTTGCTGCGCTTCTTGCTGGATGTTACAATAATTTTTATGGGTGGCTAACCTAGTAATTCCAGCTTATGTCTACTCTACTGGATGGCTAGACGCATGATGACATAATTCAATTCTAATGCAGGCACAGAAAAATAGCAACAGAATGAAGCCAACTCTGTCTGTACCAACAGGGTTTGCTCAGCTCACTTTAAATCCAAGTTCCTCACTGAAAGTCAGTTTGATGGTGACTAAGTAGATTCTCAACTCATCACAAATTTATAGTTTTAATCATTTTTTACTTATACTTAATATTATTGAGTTGCACATCTAGCAGATGAAAGATTGAAACTCCATACTATTTAATTCATTATTATGAGGAAATAGAACACATTTGGCAGTTGGCACATAGCTGTTCGCTTGACCAAGAAGTATCAGACACATTAAAAACTTTGCAAAG
Organism: Sweltsa coloradensis; assembly: GCA_024449915.1. Lineage (NCBI taxonomy): Eukaryota > Metazoa > Arthropoda > Insecta > Plecoptera > Chloroperlidae > Sweltsa > Sweltsa coloradensis. The sequence goes on along the minus strand of JAMZAV010007089.1, from coordinate 25,040 downwards.
TTGTCAATAAAGCATATATGGACAGCCCTACAGTCGTAGATTTTTTTAAATTTGGTCTTGATCGGTCAGAAAAAATCAAGAATATAGTCAATTTTGTACTTTTAACAAAATTCAAAATTGAACAACAATTTATTTTTGAAAAATTATTTTAAAACAGACTTTTGAAAAGTATGACTGTGCTCTATACTTCCACTTCCGTGACAACTGCCCAAAATTTCAATCACCTGCGGTATCAGTCAGCCGAGAAAAACAGCAATTTGCTTAAAACGCATGTCCTAGGCCTATATCCTCTTAAATGTTGTACAATCGGATTTAAATATAATATTAAATATGCATAATTTGTCGTATTGTTTAATGGTTTCTCAAAGACCAAAGCAGTTCCGTGTCTCTTCTCACATCCATATTTTTATCTTTCATTGAAATAAAAAAAAACATTTCTTAAATCAGTTCTTTATTTAATCAATAAAATTGCTACAAAAATTAATTACGATACATTCTTCTGTGAAATACAATTGTTGCCTAATTAAAAGGTCATACCAATTTATTTAATATCAAAATAATTATGCAGCAGTAAACCCTCGTTAACTCAAAAGTGCCATACAATTTATTAGGGTGAGGATTCGATTATAAATCGTCGTAGTAGACGTCAAACCAATAATCCTGGCATCACATCAAAAAAATTACAATTTTTTTTTTCTTATTAAAAAATATTAATATAATGATACTAAAAGCAAAGTAGGCCTACATGGTTTCTTACACAAAAGTGATTGACTTAAAAAAGACTTTTTAAAAAATATGGCAAATTGGTGTCGAATCAAAAGTCAATTTTTGGTTTGACATCGATGTCGAATCAAAAAATAATTGATGTCAAGTCCTAACCCTACAATTTTTCATGTTGGTAAAAACTTTATAACACACTTAAAATGGGTAGTGCTAATGCACAGAATAAGAGGCCACTTATCACACCTGTAAGTAGCTATGAATGAAATAATGAAAGATTAACTAGCAAATCTAGATGGCGGCAAGTAGCATATAAAAATAAACTGAAATAAGCAGCACAGTGAATGGCAGAAGGGTGGGTAGGCAAAGCTTGAACAGTTATTCTGCGTTCATTCCACTTATTTCCCATGAAAATAATTCTTTTAAATAACATGAATCCAGTATTGGTACATGTTCAATTAAATTTATTTCATCAACATTCCCTTTTCTTAGTAGGCCTATATAGGGCATATGGGGAATTAATTATGTTAACGTTAAAAAAGTTGTGGTTAACGAAGGTATCAGTAAGCACAGACTGCTAAAATACCTATTGCTACTAAAAACTAAAATGAGAATATATTTCAAGAGTAATGAACAGACAGTTCTGATATTCATTTTTATTATTTAGGCCTACTTAACACTACACTTACAGTATTGCTGTCATTATGAACAGTTACCAGCTTTCTAATGTCATGGATTCTTCTAGTATATAGCTATCAAATAGATTAGAGAAATTGCCTTTACAATCAACTGTCATGGAATGAGTTAAATGCAATAGCTGACAAGACTGCATATTACAAAAGAAAAAATCACTTAATCTAATAGATTGTAGGTAGGTTGAACTCTAGTGGCCTCTCTTTTGCCACTAAGTTGCATTTCTGATTGGCTGCAATAAACTGACCTAATTCTTTGCCATTCGTGATTAAACAAGGAGTGTTTGATGAATGAATCTAGCACAGTCTTTATATTTTGAGCACATTCGTGTTTCTATCACAAACTACGGAAAACAGACCTCAATAATTACAATTACAAGCCATTGAGATTTCTTTTGAATCCCTCCAAAAAAAATGCCTCCTTTTATTTACCTTTACCTTTACTTTTACCGGTAGCAGTAATTTTTTTCTATAACTTTATCTAAGAAATGTTGAAATTCAAATAAGTTCACATTTTCCAGAGATGATTTTTGACATTATTTGAAGTAAAATTATATTTTCAAATTCAGATTTGAAATAATATACCATTTTTACAAAATGGTTTAAAAAGGCATAGGTCTACCTATTTAAAAAATGTAGGCCCAGTTCTATATTTTATATTGTGAAGGTAGCCTATGGCCCTATATTAAGTTATTTGTACTTTCACTTTTTCAATTCCAAAGAAATACATCCTAATTATTGAAGGGCCTACAATGACTGTTATGTTTTTAAATGACAATTTTAAATTTTTGTTTAAAATTCTAATTTTCAAAATGTTTGTTTCTTACATCCTCAGCATCTCTTGTGTTTAAGGTAACCACCTGGAATGCCACGGAACGTCCTAGTGGAACTGCTTCCTGCTGTGAACCGATTCAACAGGTCTAACGCCCACTTGGGCTGGTCGGTAGGTACCATGTGGCCTGCGTCTCGTACTAGTACCTCGGTCAGGTTGCCGGCGTGCTTGACGTAGCCGGCCAGCTCGTGTGCCGACCTTCCACTGGTAGCGTGGGGCCTTGACATAGTCTTCAGCACCGGGAACTAGGACAAGAGTTGTTTGAGCTTTCAGATTTGATTTTTTTATCGTATTTACTAGGGATGGCAAACGATATTAAAATTCATATTGATAATTGCACCGAAATTAGAATAATATTGTGCCAAAAAAATTGCGCTGATAGTACTATCACTTTGTAATCATACGATGATATATCGGCATAAAACTCGCTTTGCTGGCATTTGCCATAAGTTGAATTACATTTACACGACATCTCAACGCTGGTCAGCGGATTGGCCACCACCTACGACGGGCCCCTCGATGCCCCTCTCACAAGCGAGTGGGCAAGAGGGAGTGGTGAAGCGAGAGAGGGGGGGGAGTGGTACCGTACAAATAGATCGCGAGCGGTAAAACTTGTTTTGAGACGCTGGGAGTTCCATGAAATCCAGAATTCAGGATAAAAATATCGTTGTAGCAGCGTCCATTACTAGTCATAAACGTGAATGAATATGCTACTGAATTTGTTATTAAAAATCCGGTTTCCTAATAATTATTGCGATATTGCTATCAATATTGATATTGATCGATTATCGCGATACAGCCACCTTGATCGCGATAATATTGATAATCGATAAACGTTTATCGTTGACATCCCTAGTATTTACTGGATATAGGCCGCCATCGAGTAATGACCACACCCCTACTTTTAGCTCTCAACTTTTACAGAGTATGTTATACAATACAAAATTAACAAATGACTTCACATAATAGCCGCACAACACTTTTTGAACTTTTTAAAATACTACCCGAGACCTATACTCCCATAAATAGTGAAAAACAGTACGTTACGACTACGTAGTTTACCAGTATGCGGTTTAAAAAAATAAGTTGTGTATGGTAGTGCACACCGCCCGTCCCACTCGGACCAGGCCGGGTTTAAGGCAGACGCACTGAATGAATGTCAAGACAATCAGCAATTATAACATTTTTAGAGGAGCCTTCATGCTTTCCTGAATGAAAAGGAATTTTACTCAGTGGAAGATATGTTGGTGAATGTTGATAATAGTGATGACATCGGGTAGTAAATATTGGAACCGGGTAGGAGTCAACTCCCCGATCCGCAATTTAAAAAAAAAAAAAAATATGCAAAAGTTATTTTTGGCACACTACTCTAGTTAAATAAATAAAAATAAATCAATAAATAAATTTGTATGAGTCTACCCACTCAGTTATATAACTGATTTTCAGTGGGGTGCACAACGCTGTAAGACCATTCCCACCCTCCATCTGCTACGTATCACTAGCTTGCTTGTCTCTTGGCCCGGCCAAGACTCTTGCTGATTTGTTATGTTTACGTTTTGAGATAAGATAACAACTAACGAGACAACAAATGCAATCTCATTCAATTTATCATAAAAAAAAATAATAAATCCCGACCGACAGGAGTCGGGTAGGTGTCGGGTACCCGAGTACCCGATGTGACGATGTCATCCCTAGTTGATAACTTATACTTTTAAAAATATTTTATAATTAACTTTGGTAAGACGGTATGTCTATAATCGGTTGTACATCCGCGATCATATGTAAATCAAGGGGCCTAGAAGATACCTACGTTATCGACCTCGCTCATGAATATTTGTTCGTTCTAGCGTCGTTATATTCACAGAACCATCACTCGCTGACGTCATCTAACAAGCCGTGAAGAAAAATGGCAACCTCATTTTACTTAAGCATTTGGCCTATTAAAATAGAATAGAATAACTTTATTCAACTTGACGTGCACATGGTACATGTATAACTCCCAAAAGAGAAGGTGAACAGACAGGTAACATAAAACTGTAAGTATTTAGAAATAAAAAGTATAAGAAATATAGTACTGCTAGTAGTACCGGTAGTAAAACTACTAGGAAAACGCTTAAGTCCCGCCGCGTTGTTGGATGAGCGTAATTGGTGCATTGAGCTGCCATGTGTTATGCGGATTTCTGTTGTTCTGTGAAAAAATCATTACTAAGTTGAAGATTTTTTTTTAAATTAAATTAAATTAAATGAAAAATTAACTTAAATTTTAATTTTTTAATTAATTGTAATTTAAAAAAAGAAAAAAAAATCGTAATATTGAAATTTTCATAAGAAATAATTATTCGATTGCGCACAAATTTTACACAAATATATGAATTTATAAAATTAAGGTTCTGTGAAAAAATTATTACAATAGGATAAAGCATATAGGTGTTATAAGTCAAAGAATTGTTTTAAAAGAGAAAAAAAACGTAAAAATTTCGATTTTCATGAGAAATAATTTTTCGATTACGCTCAAATTTCGCACGAATATCTTAATTCATTAAATAAGATTCTGTGAAAAAATCATTACAATCGGACAAAGCATGTTGGTGTTGTAAGTCGAAGAAAGTTTTTAAAAAATCGAAAAAAGTCGTAAAATTGCGTTTTTTATGAGAAAAAATTTCCCCGATTGTGCTCAAAAACGTGGCAGTTCTAAGTTCAGAGATTTCGAAGGCCTCCATGAAATTTCATTGCAATCGGAGTATCGGTTTAGCCGGAATCGTGTTAACAGACACACACAAAAATAAAGAAAGAAAAAAAAAAACCATTCCGGATTTTTTTCTCCAGTGTAGTGAAATGGAATCTTCGCTTTGCTCGCTACGCTCGCTACGCTCATCCAAAAATGAATGTAGAAAATAAACCTAATGTAAATGTAATGTTGCATAACATAGATTGGGACTTTTAAACACTGGGCTCTAGATGTAGTTAATATTAAGTATTAACACAAGGTTTGTAATTTGTATACAAATGATGGATTCATCACACTGAATTTCCTTAGTGCAGGCTTATTTCTAGTGTAGAAATCAATTAGGGACAGTTTTTTCTAGAGTCATAAATAGGGCAAGCCTTCTACTTCTTGCCCATCCGCTGGCTGCTAACTTAGTGCGGCTTTAAAGGTGCCTTTTAGAACAAATCCGAGATTTGCTGAGCGAGGGTCGGTGGTGTCGGTAAAACATTACCCATGCTTTACTTCTGACGCCGATTGTACTACCCTACAACTAATGTGGTTGCTAGTTAGGAGAGTGTGTTTTATATACTTAGGCTGGCTGATGGTTCTGTAACCTGTATTCTCTGAGAAACATTTAAAAGATATTTAAATAATAACTGTTCCCGCCTTTTAAATTGTATAATCGTTTTGAATAATTATAATTATTTAATTTTTAAATAATAATATAACTTGTATCGGGTTGGATCCCCGGTGTAGTCACTTTTTTAATTTCTGTCTAAAGTACTAACATATCAACGTCATAGTCGCCTGTTTAAAACCAAACTTAAACATAATATTATATCCTCCCAACTTGGGTTTAACTTTAAAGAGATGTTTTATAAATCTCCAGTTAATTTGTATGTAGTTTAAAAGGCAGTCAAATCTGCCCTACACACGTTATTAACATTGTACAAAACAAAAAAACAAAAAAGTTATACAGTTTTAAATTGGTGGCCGCATAGCTCAGTTGGTAAGAGCATAGCCCGGTAAGCTAAGGTCCCGGGTTCGATCCACGGTGTAGTCACTTTTTTAATTTCTGTCTAAAGTACTAATATAATATAAATATATGCGTCGGAGCCTACAGGGCTGGCTTAGTCGCTTTGATTTACTGTCCCCCACTGAAAATCAGTTATATAACTGAGTGGGTAGACTCTAAATACAATTTATTTATTTATTTATTTATACACAAATTAACTTGTAATTAGGCGTACTACTATGTATCTAATAGGGATGTGCGGGTACCCGAAAAACGGGTAATTTTCGGGTAGGTAAAATTACCCGACCTCGGGTCGGGCCGTCAATTCCTACCCGAAAAAGTCGGGTCGTGTAGAAGTAATAAAGAAACACGCCAATCTGCTCCTTTTAAACCTCCCGCCTCACACGCCAAACGAACAAGCTGACGTCGGAGCGGACCAATCGCTACGACGTGGGCGCGGCTATGCTATGATGCTGTGTCCTTGGCTCTTCCGGCGCTGTTCCCGCTGGAGTAATATAATAGGCCCTACTGACCGTCATTACTCGTCTTCTGGTTATTCAACGCTAATTACGGCATAAAGCAAGTTGAATATTACGTACGTGGGCAAATGGTAAAAAGAAAACAACGCTAATAAACATCGTCTAATGCCTAGGCGGCAGGCCTAAAACAAAGTTGCAATTCATCTAGAAGTCCGATCTAGTGCGCATCGTTGCGCGCAGCAGAGCGTTGGGCGGAGTCAGACCGAAAGGCTGGTGCAAACGCGCGATTTCGTCAGATGCATGGCTGGTACAAACGCATGATTTCGTCGGCCGGAAGAGAAAAATACGCGATCGCATCGGTTTTTCTTGGGGTTTTCGTATCGGAAATATTAGAAAACGATTGTTACGATATTATTTCCGAGAATAACGAACGATTGATGCAGGAAAACGATAATAGCGGGGTTTCACTGTACTAGGCCTAGGCCTACTCAAGCAAAAGTTCATAAGACGCCGATTTGGAAGTACTTTGTGTCAACACAGCCCAGAGTGGCTACCTGCAACCAATGCAAAACTGTTTTGTAGGATTTTTTTTTAAAAATGAATTCACAAATAAAAAAAAAATTCACTACCCGAGCCCGACCCGACCCTAGTTCAAAAAACCACTACCCGCACATCCCTTGTATCTAATGTTTTGCTATATTTATATTTTGAATTGTATCCGTTCCAAAATTGGAATGTGTGCCACACAATGTTTTTGTAAAACTGCACGATTAAACGGAAACTGAAACAGAAAACTGGGCGACAACAATGTTTCTAATTAACAAGTTAATGCTTGCATGATTGATTGCAATTGCAAACCAAACCTGATTTGTAAATTTAAATGCCTTGAAAAACATGCAAAATGAGTTATTTCTTCTTTAGTTGTAAAAACTCTAAAAATTTGCTGCTGGGTTATCCTGGAAGACAGTAGCCGCGCAGAATCTAACTTAGCCCCAGATCCCGAGCCTAATTTGATGTGTTCTTCTTTTTACTTTTTTTAAAGGACTGGTTCTTTACAATTTAAATTAAAATGGTTGTATTACTAAAATCCAAAGTAAACTTGTATTACCTCACTTCTCTCTTGTCTTTCTTGTTTGTATTTGTATTGGCAAGTTTATTTTGATAGTATTAGGCCATGCAGCCTAACCTACCAATCTTCACATATTATAAAAATGTGCCAACAAAACTTACAATATTACAGTTTTCCCATAATTGTATATCCATAGCTCAGTGGCTAGATCATCAGCTTTTTTGACAGTAAAGGCCCCGGGGTTCAATCCCCAGTGAAGACAGTTTTAAAACCATAATTCTAGCATTACAGCCCACGGTGAGTCACCTGTTATTAAATCAATGTAAACCACCCCCAAACATCCAGAATAAACAAATAGGCTATGTAAAATTAGGAACATCGTAAACAATCTATGGAACCCCCTGTAGAGCCTGCAGGAATCCAAGGGTGTTTGGGTAGGCGACAATGATGTCCCAACTTTTCCGTTGTAGAAGAGCACGCGGTATTTAGTCAGAAGAGTTTCCACCCACGGCTTCACCGACTGCATCATATCTTCTCGTAGGAACGTTTCCACCTGGCGATAACGAGAACCGTTAAAAATGTTGTGATAGCTTACGTGCAACATTTTGTAACCAAGAGAGGCCTAATCAATTGTGGGGCTGCGAGCATAAACCCTGTAACCCGCGTGTTTGAGTTTAGAAGGCATAATTTTGTTATGCATTGTGAGGGCTGTGACCTCACATCTTTTTTGTTTATTAAATATGTTTTTATAGTCACTAGCAACGAACGAGTTGAAATGGATGTGAATGAGTGTACTATGTTTGAAAAAAAGTAATTCAAATAAAGAAAGAATATACAGTCCACATTTAAATGAGCCTACCAGTTTTAATCATTGGTCCAAACCGCGCCAGATTATCACGAGTTTGCTTTGCTTCGACAGTGTCACAACCAGCAGAAAACAGGCCCAGACAAACTATTTATTACTTTAGCCTTTCAACATGGACACAAAACAAATCAAGCTTTGGTCAAGCAAAGGGGAATTTATAAAGCTACCATTTCAAGGATTCAGACTTTTGTCAGTAGTCTCGACATATCGCTGGATGTAAATAAGATACGCATTAGACTTGAACAGTTACTGGAAACCTGGACAAGGTTGATGAGGTCCAAACCAATCTAGAGTTGAAACGATGAAAACATAGACCATAAAGGAGAGAGGATCCCCGTTGAAACTCTGGTTATGACCTTAGAGCAACTATGTCAGGTTTGGGTTAGAACCTAGACAACACTTAGTTGACCTAGACGCCTCAAATGATACCAATTGGCGCATCTCGCAGGCCTAGTAAGACTAAGTTAAACCTACCGTCTATAAAGTTGCCTAGTTTTGACGGCTCTTAACAAAGTGGCTGACGTTTAGTGACAGTTTCAGAGCTATGGTTCACGACAACAACGATGGGGCCATTATAGAAAAAGTACTACTATCTGATATCTGTTCTAACAGGACAAGATTAGAATTGATTCAAAATTTACCTCTGACTGAGAATAACTACACTGTGGCTTGGAAATTTTTGGGAAATGGGTATCAAAATAAAAAGGCTGATAGCATCTCAACATCTTAAAGGGGTTGATTGATATTAAATCAGTACAAAAAGAATCTGAAACTGAATTGTTACAATTTATCAACACAGTGTCTAGTAATCTAAATGCTCTTAAGGCCCTTAGTATTAAAAACACCTTTGGAAGAAGTCATTTTGTTACATCTTTTCACAAGACGTTTAGATAGTAATACACGCAAAGAATGGGAACTCACTCTCAATGATCAAGCATTCCCATCACTTGATAGTTTCATCGTTTTTCTTGAACACAGAAGACAAGCTCTAGAAAAACGTTCAACCTTCAGTAACAGTAATTGTACAGATCGTAAGTTCATTACTGCTGAAGTAAAGGGGAAGATTCAATCCAAGCGATAGAAAGTCTAAGGCATACATTTCTAGGCCTACAGACACAACTGTACCTAAATGTCAGAGTTGCAATGAATCACATTCGTTGTACAAATGTGATGAGTTCAGGAACTTAAGCCTAGCTCAGAAACAATATTGTGTACAAAACAACAGGTTGTGCTTCAACTGTCTTCGCACGGGGCACGTTGTCAAGTCATGCCGCTCAAAGGGTTGCCGAAAGTGTGGCAAAAAACATCATACTCTGTTACACAATTCTCATCTTGAAAACCCGTGGGTTCTTCTGACATGGTTCAGAGAATTTCTAATCCTGCACCATTATGTGACAACACAGATAATGGTCACGAGGGAAGTTCAAACCAGTTTCAGAACGCTTTGCTGTGCTTTCAAGGATATCCAATCACATGTTCTACTTTCAACAGCAATAGTCCTGATAAAAGATTGTAATGGGAAGCTTCAAGAGTGTAGAGCTCTTTTAGACAGTGGAAGTCAATCTAAATTTTGCACTGAAGATTTAGTACAACGATTAGGTTTAAAAGAAACATAGGAACCCCATTTCAATTCGAGGTATCAATACGTAGCCTCAGAATCAAAGCATATGGTTGAATGCCAACTGCAATCTAAAGTGGGCAACTTAAATGCTAACTTGTCATGTTTAGTTCTGCAACGCATAACCGGCCAGATGCCAGATATGTTGATTGAACATGAACATGGAATATACCTGACATCGATTTAGCTGACCCACCATTCTTCCAGCCAGGAAGGATTGATCTGTTGTAGGGCAGAACTCTTTTTTCAGGCTTCTAAGGCCTGGACGAAAGTAAAGATTAGAGAATAATTATCCTATTCTACAGGATACAGAGTTAGGTTGGATACGGCAGGACGTTTCCAACAAGATGTGGCGATGCCTCTACTGCATCTGTTACCGCACACTTCTTGCAAACAGATGACATTCTAGACCCGGAAAACTGCAACGTTTCTGGAACTTGAGGAAGTCCACTCAAAGCCAAAAACCCGAGGGAAGAACAAAAATGTGAGCGACATTTCAAGAAACTGTGACAAGGAATAGTAAAGGGAGATTTGTAGTAAGGCTTCCATTCCAGGCAGATCATGAGACTCTTGGTAACTCATTCGATCAGGCAAGCTACAGTTTTAAAACATTTGGAAGGTCGGCTGCACAAACAACCAGAACTACGATTGGAATACAACAAGTTTCTTGAAGAATACGAAAAGCTAGGCCATATGTACAAGTGCAGACAGTTTTCAGGTGTACATTCTGACAATGTATACAAATCTCCCTCATCTTTGCTGTGTTTAAGGCTTCCAGCACCAAACCCAAGACACGAGTTGTTTTTGACGCTTCAGCCAAAAACTACGAACGGTAAATCCTTAAATGATATCCTGAGGGGTTGGTCCTACTATTCAAAAAGACTTGTGGTCAATCGTGGTACGGTTTAAAACACATAAATTGCATTTACAGCTGACATTGCTAAAATGTATCTCAAGTCAACGTAGATCCACGGAAAACTCGATATCAAAGAATTCTCTGGAGAACATCGCCTGAAGAATCTGTCAAATGTTACGAGCTTACAACAGTCACCTACGGCACAGCTTCAGCTCTCTTCTTGGCAACACATGCTTACAAACTTGCCGAAGAAGAAGCTAGCAGCTATCCTCGCGCTACAGAAGTGCTAGGACGTGACTTTACGTTGATGACTTGCTCAGTGGCTGTGACAATATCCAGGATGCTCTTCAAATTCAAGATGACATGACCATGCTATTAAATAGTGGAGGATTCCCACTCAGAAAATGGTGTTCAAACTGTCCAGAGTTACTTGAAGCAATACCTACAGAGTACAGAGAAACCCAGTTACCTCTTCAATTTGATCGCACAGGGCAGCGTTAAAACACTTGGTTTATTGTGGAATCCGAAGTCAGATAAGTTTCTCGTACAAAACAAAGCTCTTCATATTCGCACGATCAAATGTCTGCCACGAATGTTACAAACGGAAGATTTCATCAATCATTGCGTCGATATTTGATCCATTAGGTCTCGTCAGGCCCCAAAAGTGATTTTACATAAGATATTTCACAGAAGTTATGGCTTCATAAACTAGACTGGGATGATCGACTACCACAAGAGTTATTGATGGAATGGACAAGCTTCACCAACAACTTCCTTTGTCAACAACATTGAAATTGACCGATTAGTTCATGCAAAGCACCAATCATAGACATACAGATTCATGGTTTCTCAGATGCATCAGAACGAGCGTATGGATCGTGTTTATATCTCAGGTCAGTCAATGTTCAAAATGAAGTTAGATTCATCTACTGTGCTCAAAATCAAGAGTAGCACCTGTAAAAAAGGTAAATCTGCCCGTTTAGAACTTTGTGGCGCATTGTTACTAGCGCAACTGGTACAAAAAACACTACCAATCTTGAACCTTACCTAAGATGACAGCATACATCTTTTGGGCGGATTCAACCATTGTTCTATCATGGTTATCCCCGTCTTCAAAAACGATGGGAAACATTTGTTGCGAAAAGAGTATCCAAAATTCAAAAATACACTAATGTTAAGGATTGGAAACATGTAATTTCCAAACACAAATCCAGCAGATCTTATTTCAAGAGGAACTGATCCTAAAACACTTAAACAACTTGATATATGGGGGGCACGGACCTGACTGGCTACAGCAACCTACTCTATCGTGGCCCCCATCCGTCCCATCATTGAACAGTGACAATTCCATATCCGAAAAACGTAGAATTGTCAACACCAGTTAGTTTTCTAATACTGTAACAACCGAGATTATTTTCCAAATACTCGTCACTCTCGAAACTGACACACGTAGTTGCGTATTTTTTGCGATTCAACTTCAATTGTAAGAATTCGATGTCAAGAAAGTCAGGTGTGCTATCTGCTGAGGAGCTGCAATCTGCTCTCAAATTTGCATTAAATGTGTGCAAAAAGATGTTTACCTTCGTGAAATTCAAGAGCTTCAAGACAACGGTCAAGTTTCAAAGAAAAACTTACTGTTAAATCTTCATCCATTTTTAGACGTTGAAAGTTCTGCGAGTCGGTGGGAGACTAAATAATTCAGAACTTCCATACCCAAAAACAAGCATCCACTTATTCTGCCACCAAATCATGATCTTACTAAATTGATTATCAATTCGAACATCTCAAGCTACTTATGCTGGTCCGCAATTGTTAACTGCATCATTGCGCCAGCAATATTTGGGTCCCCAGAGCAAAAAAAAGTTATCAAGAATTGCATTCACAAATGTTTACCTTGTTTCAAACTGAAGGTATCAACATCAAACAATTTATGGGGCAATTACCTAAAGCCCGTGTTCAACCATCTCGTCCTTTGTGAACACAGGAGTAGATTATGCTGGTCCTTTTTTAATAAAGACTGGATCCCGTACGCAGCCCAAAACTACAATTAAATGCTATGTTGCAATATTTGTATGCTTTGCAGTAAAAGCTGTACACTTGGAACTAGTGAGTAATTAACGACTGAAGCCTTTATAGCAGCGTTTTAAAAAGGTTTACAGCCAGAAGAGGCAAGTGTCTACACATTTTCAGTGACAATGCTACGAACTTTGTGGGCTCAAACCGTAAGCTTCAAGAGTTGCGTAGGCTGTTCCTTACCGAATCGTTTTGCGATGTGATCAAGGAATATGCTGCAAAAGAACAATTTACGTGGCACTTCATTCCACCCAGTGCACCCCACTTTGGTGGTCTCTGGGAAGTGCAGTGAAGTCCATGAAATTTCATTTGAAACGTGTGGTAGGGACGGCTAAAATTGACGTTTTAAGAATTAGCTACTCTACTTCTCAAAATTTAAGCATGTATGAATTCCCGTCCTCTTACCGTTTTGTCAACGATCCTAATGATCCAAAGTTTTTTTGTCCAGGTTATTTTCTCATAGGCGCTCCATTAATAAGCCTACCTGAGCCAGACTTGCTTAACACGTCGTCAATCAACCAGTTATCACGTTGGCAACGAGTCCAACATATGCACCAGCAGTTGTGGAAATGTGGTCAAGGGGGCTACCTCAACGGACTCCAGCAACGACAGAAAAGGTCCACTTCCCACAACAATCTACAACCAGGAATGGTGTGCCTTGTTCGAGATGATCGTCGCCTCCTCTCCAAGGAAACTGGGGGTCGTAGAGAGCATCTGCCCCGGGATTGATGGGCTTGTTCCAGTGTCAACATACGATTAGGTCGCAACGTGATGAAGAGACCAATTCGTCATTTAATTCCTCTCCCTACTCAATGTCTTATGTAAAACTTCTTTGTATTTTGATCTCCAATCAACGGGGGATATGTTTGAGTTTAGAAGGGATAATATTGTTTTGCATTGTGAGGGCTGTGACCTCACATCATGTTTTTGTTATTAAATATGTTTTAGTAGTCACTAGCACCCAACGAGTTGAAATGGATGTGAAATGAGTGTACTATGTTTGAAAGTAAAAATAAATTTAAATAAAGAAAGAAATATACAGTCCACATTTAAATTAGCCTACCAGTTTTAATCACCCGCGTTACCCGGTTCATGCTCGCACGGGCCCGCCGTGGTCCCGCAGTTCTATTTGAAGTCATAAAACACTTGAGTTCACCAAATCGCACACAGATAGCGCCAAAAGGAACACTGAACAAATATGTATTACTATGCAGCTGTCTACGCGTGGCTTCTGGCTTTACAGGCCGGTGTTGCCGCCGCCGCAACTGCTCGTATCTCAGATCGATTTTTTGTCATTTAGACGGTTTATGCTCGCAGCCCCTCAATTGGCTTGTTCACTGCGACTTTTACTCACCACGCTGCGCTATTGTACTAACCCCCCACCGCCGTCTGGATGCCTGTAAAGGCGGATGTAGAGTGTAGACGGCGGTGATAGCCCAACTTGCGGGTGTCAAGCAGCCTACTGTTTTTACTGTCAGTTTGCATAGTTTTATGTTGAAAGCAAAACCAATTGCTGTGTGTATTCGTGTAAGGAGAGGGGAGTGCATACTGTCGTGTTTATTACTACAAATAAATACAATCACACATAATATACTGACAATTGTGTCTTTATTCGGCCTCCTGCTTACGTAACCTCTCTCATGTCAACAAATCAACACTGGCTAGGACAAAGCCCTAGGCTTTGATGAGGCTATGCAAGTAGGGCCTAGGCCTATATTGCAAATTTTATAATACCATGATATTGATATGCCTAGGTCTACATCTAATGCTGAAGAAAAGCCTAGGCTCTATCCTTAGTAGCCTTATTCCAAGTAGGCCTAGGTCTAATCTCAAAAACAGTGCTAGGCCCCAGGTTTAGACTTCAAGGCGCCATGTGCTTTGAGCTCTTATTTTAATTTTCCTATCGTTCACGGTTTTCATTTTTTAAAGTTTAACAAACAAAATATGCTATTGAATAAAATTTACTTGAAATAGGCCGTACGACTACTTACGTAAACCATTGATTAAAGAAGGAATGGGAAAAACAATACGTAAAACAAACCAATCGAGGAATCATACAGATTTGACAATGCAGAGCCTGCTATACATAGTTTATTTCAAACCACCGCCACGGTCTTAGGGCAGGTCCACTAGATACCTAACAAGCAGCTCGGAGTAAGTATCTAGTGGTCCCTGGTTTTGGGGGTTAGTGCAGTGGGGCGATCTGCGTGGAGCTTGCGTGAACAAGGGCCCAAATTTGGGCTAATCCACTGGCATCTGTTAAATGTTAGGATGTGCTTCGGTAAATTTACTGGTCAGGTAAATTATCACAAAATTGCCGGCCATGGTTATTGTTTGTAAAACAGTTTAATTATAATCCAACATAATATTCTAATGACTTACGAACGTACAGCTAAATCACAAGGCAGTGGAATGCACAACCTAAAAGGAAAGGGAACTGGGAACTGAGTGGGAAGCATGGCTGAATATTTGTTATTTGTTGATTAGACTAGCCTTTATTTCTCTATAACGTGGCTCTAATGCATATCTGGAAACAGTTCTTCAAAGTCTGCATTCTTTAATGATGGAAGTCAACAACAAAGATAACCCTTTCAGAAACAGCAAACATAAAGATTACCAAATTTAGGCCTACCTTAATGACAGTAGATTGACCAGTTTCAATTTTTACAGCAAATCAACATCGCTATAAATGTACTCTAGTGTATTCGGGTGTTGACACCGATAGTAGGTACCTTGTTGTCCGTGTGCCATGTGGAGGCTCCAACGTGGATCGCCTTCCTAACGTCAGCACGCTGGATGTACTTGCCCATATCTCCGCCGCTCACTGGCTCCTTGGTGTAGAGATAGTTGAAGTAGAAGTCGAAGCCAGTCACGTTGCGGAACAGAGAGCCGTATGGTGTCATGTCGCCGTTCAACAACATGTCAAACACCTGTTGACATAACAGATACACTTAGTTAATGTTACGAGAGATGCAATGATTGAAAACGCCTATCGACCACAATTTTAGTAGGGGTGTGCGGGTACCCGAAATTTTGGTTCAGTTTCACCTAAGCGCAACAAATCGAGCTTGGTTGGGTTTTTCGGGTATTTGAATCACGCGTGTAAATCACGACTTCTCACCAGTAGAAGGCTTTCCCACACAACAACTTGAGCAGTCAGCCGGGCCGCCTGGATCGAACGGGCACTTGGGTCGGCGCATGCCCCCCCCCACGCACCAGACAGGTGTGAAGTGGATCGTGTGCGCACCGGTGTGCGCACGCCCCTCCCCTCCTCATGCCAGCGACAAGTTACATCGCCGCAACTATCTCTCTCGCACTCATTGCGCTTATGGATGGGCTAACACACAGATGCTGGCAACGGCGCTGGACGTTTATAGATATTTCAGTCCTGTTACGTAAATATTTTGTTTTATCATTAATAATAAAGTAATACACGTAAAGACTACTATTATTTGGCAATTTTATAGATATTTGTATGTTTTTAGACCTCTTAAGTTGTCAAGTGGTTAATCTCAATTTCCATAAATTAATGTTTTTATTCATATTTTGATAGAACCGAGACCGAAAATCAAGTACTTTACTACCCGGAACCGAAACCAAATCTGGAACCGCACATCCCAAAAATTTTAGTTTCATTTATTTCCCTCTTTTATATCTTATATCATTTTTTTTTATAACTGAATTTAGGAAAGAGGTTTAAAAAATAGTAACTACAAAAATACAATTTATTTAAACTTAAGAAAAATGACTATTTTCAAAAATCATTTTTTGACTCTCCGGAAAAAACCATGAATAATTAAATCATCCAATCTCTAGCCTGTGGGGCTTGCACATGTAGCCTACTCACCTCAAAAGCCTCATCAACTTTTCCTCCGGGATGTACTTGACGCCCAGCGCTTCTCTCTCGGGGAATACTTTGGGGGTGTTTGCGTCGATCAGCCCCAACTGGTAGAGGTAATCTCCGTACTTCAGCATGTGCTCGGGATCGCTCAGTCCTTTGCCGATTGCCATCCCTGCAAAGAGCAATTAAACAAGATACTGTAGTTTCCCCGACATACAAGTCCAATAGGATGACATTGTTTCTAAAAAATTGGAATCGTCATTGTGACCTTAGAATCAATTCGGAATCGATTCCCATGAAAAACTTTGTAATTGTTTGCACAGTTATTTTGGTGGTCATTTTCTGCGGAAAAATGTGATTCGTGGCAATATTTCCGCGTCTTTTTTTTCCCCGGAGGGCCCCTTTATGACATCACCTGCCCGCCTCACGCCACAGTGTGATGTATTTCGCAACGCTGGGTGTTTGTTTGTTGACCGTACTGCCTGCTGGCCTGCCTTTGTGTACTGATCGGCGTCTGGCTAGAGAGGGAGGGACAGTAGGGGGACTGCTCTGCCACGCCCTAAAAAACGACGCAGTTTAAACTTGGTCTAAACTAGGGCTGGGCTATGACATAAAGTTCAAATATCGATAATTGTCAAAAATTTCGATATCGAAAGCAATCTTTTTCGAAAGATATCCCCTCCCACATAACAGTTTGCAGTGAAATGAAAAACAAAGTATTTTCTAAACCATTTGGGGGCCTATTTATTGATTAATTACATTTGGGTGGTTATTAACTGATCAACTTTTAATGAAGGGTATTTTTTTTTATTACCGTATCGGTCCGAATATAGCCCGATGTTTTTTCCGAAAATACAATCTCAAAAACAGCACTGGCGTTATTTCCGCGCGCTTGCATTGAGATAGCGCCGAACATAGGCCACCCCCCCAATACAACTCCCGCGCATGGGCTGCTGCGCTTCGCCCCGCCCACCCCTCGATCCCAGCCGAACTCGGGCAAAACCTAGCCGACGGCCTGACAGCTTTGCTAGTCGTCGGTCGTCGCACAGTTACCCCTTTTTGATCACGTGTGCCCTACTGATATATAGATTTTGAACGTCGGGTTGGTCTATCTACTTGTAAGGTCTACGAAAACGTAATAATGGTGATGAAAAAGGAGAAGATAAAGGGTTTTGATGAACAAATAAAGACTGTGATCGCGTAGAAAAAAAAGGTCCTCTCCCTTACAAATCAGAAGAATTTGCGAAGGAGCTACGACGTAAATTTCAAAAATGAAAACCCGGGAAACAGACTGGTGAACTGTGGACTTGGTTGGGGGGAAAAATTGGCTTGTGCTTGGCCCTACCCCGTTAAAAAACCTAGGCCCAGGCCCTAACATTGTTCAAAATGTTTTTTTGTAAGACGGACAGGGCCCGGCCCGGCCTGTGGCTATGCGCGCCCCAGGGGGTGAAGGGGGGAGGACAAGTGTAGGAGAGGGGGAAGGGGGGGAGAGAAAGGTGATAAGAAAAAAAGTTTTAAAGTATAATTTTTTTTCCAGGCAATTTAAAAGTGGAAACATTAAAAAATTAAATTTTGATTTTGAAAAAAAATTTATATTTTTTTTTAGACTTTTATTTTTTTTTTTAAATTAAAAATTTTTTCGATTTTTTTTCGATTTTTCAACCAAATTTGAATCGAAAAAAGGCTCATATCGATATGTTCGAAAATGATTTCTTCCCCAGCCCTAGTCAAAACGTCTAGTCGTTATCGATTCCCCCAATTTTGGGGAAACGATGTAGACAAAAATCGACCGAATCGTTTAATCGTTCGCCATTCACCCCTAGTCCAATGTACTTAAGGGAAAGTTTTGGAAATTTTAGCAAAAGGGAATTTTTTTAAATTTTTAATTACCGGTTTTTTAAAAAGAATTTTTAAAAAGTTACATTTCCGTAACATAAAAAGTGCTTTAGAGTTTCTGAAATGAAAAAAAAAGAAAAAAGACTTTCCCTTTTAGGGGTTTTTCCCCCCCCAATACACGAACTTTTTTCAGAACTTTGTCTCTTCAAGCGCTAATGGTTACAAATTACTTTCATGGATCTTTTTTTAAGGGGGCACACTTTGGCGATCCTTATCACCCCAAAGGCATTTGGTTTCCAGATTTAATTTGATTTGTATTGTTTAACATTCGTATTAATGCCTCAGGCGGGGATGGCGGGGGTGGGGGGTGCTGTCGCCCCCCGGGCTTTTAATTTGGGGGCCCCTGGGGAAATTTGTACACACTACACTTTCATTTTCAGACAAAAATAATGATTGTTGTATATTTTTAGGAAAAAAATTTTAAAAAAAATTAGATAATATTAAGATACTCATGGGGGGCCTTAGGGAGCTCTTCAAAAGAAAGGTTTTTCCCCCTTTTTTAAAAATTTATTTTTAGTGGAACTAGTGACTATCATGTATAGCTTTTTGACTTCCGCCCCGGCACGAGAAGAAAATTTTTATGTGATTAAAATATTTTGGGTTTTGGTTTTGCCCGTTTCCCCAAAGGGATGGCATTTGGGGGGGGGGGGGGGGGGGGAGGGGTGTAGAAGTATATGGGAAATTTTCCATACAGGTTACAGCTTGTTTAACTTTTATGAAAGTTATGCATGATTAAATCAAAATTCCATTTAACCTCACCCCCCAAGCTCGTTTTTGTGAGTTCAATTTGTGGGCCCTACTTGCGAGTTCATTTTTGGTTTGAAGGGCTTCCTCAAAAAAATTTCGCGAGTTTTGAATTGGAGCTCGGGTATTTTACTTATTTGGGCGCCTGTTAATCGGTCCTAAAATATAACGAACCCCCAAAAAAAATTTTAATCGCCCCCGGGGCTGAGGCTCGCCCCAGCCCCCTGTTTTACTACGGACTATAGGGGCCCTACTACATGTCGGCATCCGGGCCTTTTTCGCCCCAATCCGCGCCTAAAGCACTAAGGCTATACGAGCATGAGGGTGAATGGGATAGATAGGATAGGGGAAATAAAGGGAGGGGGGGAAAAACCCGGTACCGGACGTCCCCTACTCCTTTCGAAAAGTCCCAAGGGGACCAACGGCTTAACGTCCACCCAAAAGGACGGTGAATTTTTGACATCATAAAGGTTCCCCCACAAACCAAAGTCTCCCGGCAGACGTCGGGAGAACAAACCCGTTACATGTCTCGAACTCTCCATCTGCTCAAACCAGGCGGTCACCCATCCAAGTACGACCACGCCAAGTTTTTTAACTTTGGGAACAATCAAAAGCCGGGGTATTCAAGATGGCCTACGGGGCTTGAAGAAATTTAACTTTAAAATAAACTTTATATTTGGGACCCAATGGGATGGTTTTTTTATCATGTGTAAATGTAGGTCCCTGCAAGGACAAAAATTAAAGAGAAGGAAAGTTTTCAAAATTACTTTTTTTTCCCAAACGTAACCACACATACAAAAATATGTTTTTACGAGCACCTACGCTAATGCTTACCCTTGAGGTTTTTCTTGATTTAGCATCAGGGTTTTTTTTGTGATTCTGTAGGCAACCCCTGGGACGTACTTCCCGGAAACAAACAAAGTCAAAACATACAAAATACATACAATTTACAAAACCAGTATTAAACAAAACTCAATACATAGGTTTCAATGACACACCTTTTAGAAGTAGGTTTTATAGTATGGGAAATTTGGACGTTTAAATTTTAGTGACGTTTAGCAAAAAAAAAAAAATAATTAATGAAAAGTTATTTTGTTATCCTTTTGGAGCCTACACAAACACGGGCTTTCAAATTAGGCCAAAATTTTCTAAAAATGCTCAATTTGTGGGGGGCCCGGGCCCGGGCGTTTAAGACATTTTGTCTGTTACACATGGGGGAAAGTCCCGGGTCAAAAATGAAGGGAGTGAGAATAAAACCGTTGTAATTATTCGTCGCCGGGTTAAAAGACAAAATTACGATTTTTGTTTTTAAAACCTCTTGCTTACCAAAATTTAAATTTTTTTTTTTTTTTTTTAGAAAATGGTTTTAGAATTTTTAAAAAGGATTAGTTAAGGGGGTTTAAAACTTTTACGAAATTAAAGCTTTTTCCCATCCCTAGTAGGTACCTATTTTGAAGTAACACATAGGTACTTTATTTTTTTTTATTAATTATTAGGATATAAATTACATTCATTGAGGTACATAGCACCTAAATTTTGACATTACAGAAGATAAGTATAGATCCTCCCTAAAAGCCTGGAACCTGAGAAATAGCAAAAAAAATTTTTTTTGTTATAAACAAATCTTTAATTTCAATAAAACTCAAGGGAAAGGCAAGCGTCAAATATAGCATGCAATCACTACCTTCGTGAATTGAACACGATTTTACATAGGCCTAAACAATATTTAGGGCATATAAAGTTTACTAAATTTGGGAAATTTGGGAAATTTGTACGGGAGGGGCCAAAATTTACAAATTATATTTGCAATTTTTAAGCTAAACATTTCAGAATAATATAGACAATACCCATTTGGGTCTAATTTTGCATAAAAAAAAAGGGTTATTGCCTTTCTTTTCTCATAAAAGCGCTAAAGAACCCAAGTAGATAAATAAAAAAAAAAATTTGTGAAAAAAACCATTCCAAAATTTTATAATTAAAAAAATTAAATACAGATCCAAAACATAGGCCCATCAATGCTAAACAAAAAACGTCCCAAATATCACTTTTTTAATTACATTTTTAGATCAGTTTGTCAATAGTAATTTCCTAGCAATAGGAAAAAAAAACAATTTTATGTATAAACAAAAAAAATGCAATTTTTAAGAGATCAATGCTAAAACAATATCAAAAATTACTTGAAGACATCATTTTTTTCACCCTTTTTCCCCCCCTAAATTTAAAAAATTTCCCCGTAGATTTTCCCGGTGACGTAAAACTCGTTCTTTGCAAATCGGGGAAAATTCAAAGAACTGGAGAAGCGCCATGTACAAGTTTCCTGCCAACCGAAGTCTCGTTTCTAGAGTAGCCCAAATCACTGTTTGTGAAACTGTAACCTATCAGAAATAAATTAAAATGCAAAAAAAAATTAGATGGGATGACAAATGACAACTTAGGCCAGAAAGGAACTTGATAAGTTGAAAATTAGCGATGGTTTACCAGTTCCGAGGGGTTTAAATAAAAAACAGGGAAGACTTTGCTCCGGGTTTTTCCGGGTTTGAGCTTGTCGTCTTGCCAACGGAAAAAAGGGGCCTTCTCGGTGAAAAGACCGAACAGCGAAGTTGCGCCAGGGCCTCCTTGAAGCCACAGAACGACCGGAGCTGTTTTGTAGTTTACCTGTGTCAAGAATATATTGTTAGGGTACTGGTAGGGCCGACCTGTTTCATTAGGAATATCATTATCAATCACTATGTTTATTACGGACAATAAAACAGTTAAAGATGAAATGTTTTGACCGTAAATTATACGTTTATCACTGCAATGTGGAACACATTAAATACCTAGGCCTATATAAACAACAAAGCCAATTACCAACTATTCATCTAGCATCAGCTGGAATAGAAATCATGACAGCTTAAATCAGACTTTCTTCATCACAAAAAGTTAAAAGGGATTTTAACTTCTTTTAAGCTACGGTACCATAGGTAGGCCTTTAGGCTAGAGCGCAGTTTAGGCGTAGCTTACCATTACATCATTAAAACGAGTTGGTTCTTAAATCAAAATAATAAGATTTACCGGCCCTGCGTAGCAATTGAAAGACAGAGGAAACAGATATTTACACAATCCCACAAGAAAAGTACCTAATTTTGCAATTTTTTTTCCACATAAGAAATCAATACTGGAAGGGTAAGCAGGATTCAGGAATAAAACCAACCTCCATCTTTTTTAAATAGGTACGTACCTAAGCAGGCAGACCATCCCTTTAAATTATTAGTTAGGCCTAACAAAGTAGGTAGGCCTATATAAAGCTAATCAGGCTGTCACTGGTAGGTGGACATCCTAGCCCAATTTGAGATAAGCTCATGCTTGGAACTATTTTACCACATTGGGAGTTGGGACACCCCAGAAGAAGATAACTCATTGATGCAACAAGAAAATCAAGAGTGCCCTAAAACCCCAATAACTAACTAACTAAGATGATGGGAATGACGATCAAAGGACGCTCTATAACAGCCCGACAATAGCTACCCGTTATCGTTACAGCTACCAGCATTCCCTTTGTGGCTTTAGATTGCCCCTTAAAGGGACCTCTACACACCCCTAAAACGGGGCCCCGGGAAACGGTAACGGGGAATTTTTGGCTATGATTTAATATTGCCCAGTACCGTAGCCTAACTATAACGATAACGGGAAGCTATTACTGCTATTGTAGAGCAGCCCTTAAGGTCGATGCATAACAGACCGGCAATAGCATCTGGTTACCGTTACAGCTGGACTATTACAGATAGTCCTAGACCTTAAAGGTTTAATTGTAACGTTGTTGATCTTCACTAGGTCTAGGCCTACTTACTGCGGCAGGGAAAAACCAGAAAAACATGTTTGAGTCATGTTTTTTGTTGACGGTAAGGAATCCAGAATAGCTGTCGATGCCTTCAGCCCCTTCCAAGGCCCCCCTTTGGGCTGGTCTCTGTTTCAGAAATCTTCCCCCCTTCGATGAGGGGGTTAGAAAGAGGGGTTTTCCGGTCTTTTCGATGGGAAAGCTGTTTAAACTTGGGATAAACGTTCATAAATCCCAGTCCCGATTCGAAAAAGAATGTTAGAAACAGAAAACATATTAATTTCGAACACATTTTGAGCTGCAGCAAAATGCGAGAATCGACTTCACAGAAGGTCACAGACAAGAGTGGTAAGGTTATTCAGCAGCTAGGCTAGGGCCCTAGGCTATCTTGGCAAGTTGGCAAAGTTCAAAGTTGAGAGGCTATCCTAGCTGAAACACTTATCAGTTATCTGTGGTCAGACGCTTCCTGACTTGTTGGCAAAAGACCAACGCAAGTAAAAGAACACAGAGTCTGTGATGATGAAAATAATGAACCGAATCAGCCGGCACAAATGTCAACAGGTCATAAGCACTCAGCTGATATCCTGCACATCTCTCGGCACCGCCTGCTAGAGAGGTAAGAATATTTTTTCTGTAAAAAACGTGTTGGCTAAACTTGGTAATTCCCGCGAAATATGGACGGCTTAAAGTCTCTTTTCATTTGGGAACAGAATATTTTTTTTTTACAGTACGTTTTTTTCGGGCGCTTTTGTTGGATGGGGTTTAATGGTGCATACAGTGCCATGTTTTTATACAGATTTCTGTTTTCTGAAAAAAAAAATCTTACGAATCGAAGACATTTTTTTAAACGAAAAAGAGCGTAAAATTGCGATTTTCAAAGAAATAAATTTCGATTGCGCTCAAATTTTACAGAAAAATTTATCATAAATTGGTTCTGTGAAAAAACATTACAAATGGATACGTTATAATATAAGTCGAAGAAAATTTTTTAAAATTAGAAAAAAATCGTAAAATTACGATTTTCATAAGAAATAATATTTCGATTGCGCTCAAATTTCACACGAATATTAATTCATAAAATTAAGATTCTGTGAAAAAAGAAATTGCTTAAAAATTGAAGGCCTCCACAAAATTTCATAGCTATTGGAGTATCGATTAAACCAGAATCGTGTTAACAAACTGCCAAAAATACAGAAACAAAAAAACATTCTGGATATTTTTCTCCAGTGTAGTGAACTGGAATCTTCGCTTCGCTTGCTACGCTCATACAATAATATCACACAAGTGGGACGAAAAACAGATCGTCGTCCACTAATCACTACTCAACCATTCCGATGAGTAGTACAATAACTCATTTTTTTAATATAAAATCCAATCTTTCTAGCATAGATAGAGATATATTATGTTTCTAGTATGCGCTTATTTTCATTATTATGTTTTTAAATTTCACAAAAACTTGTTTTACAATACTTTTTAAAATAAATTAAAACTAAGACATAATAATAGCATTGAATATTGTTTGGTCTACCCACTCAGGCACATAACTGATTTTCAGTGGGGGACATTACATTTAAATCAGCCTAAGCCAAACATGCAAGCTCCGACACCATCGACGAGGGGAAAAATGAGTAAAAGGGCCAAATAGAGACCCGGATATTAAGTAGGAAACACCGATCAATCAAGCTGGACACGATTCCAACCCGCGGACAGCACCAGAATCAACAAGGCTGATAATTTAAACGTCTAAAACATCATTAACATGGTTAAACAATGAACATTTTGTTATGAAAACGCTAGATGAGCCTGCTGATCGGGG
>JAMZAV010007088.1:0-34268 GCA_024449915.1 Sweltsa coloradensis | reverse complement strand
GACTTCACCCGCATCCGCAGCTGCTGTTGAAGGGGTCGAACTTGACTCCCCGCCTCCGCCAGGCGAAAGGGTTGACGCTCCACGAGGAACGATGTTGCTCGAACTCTGCCACGACCGCATGGGGAGACTCCGCTGTATAATGCTCGTACTGGTCGTCAGGGAGGCCAATGTCCATCTACAACCATCAGTTGCAATTAATTACTCAAATAAAAAAAAAATTACAAAAAATGTTCAATATCGCTGCAAATTTATCATTCCCAAAGAAGACCTAGACCAGGGTGCATATTTTTTTTTAAATTGAAAAAATGAAAAATCATGATTTACCGGTATTTGATTTTTCATTTTTCAAATCAACTTTTCCATTTTTTGCCTACGGTAAATAAAAGATTTTTTTGTTTAAAAAAAGTGTTTCAGAAAATATAGGCCTAGGCCTAAGTTAATTGAAAAAAGTTTTTAAGGAAAACTTTGCCCAAATCAGTTAGGCCTAGGCCTAGTAGAACTCTTGTGTTTGTTGATCAAAATGAAGAAAATGTGCATTTGATTTAGGCCTAAATCAATAATTTTTTATCAAATACATCATTTGATTTAAATCTTATTTAGGCCTACCGGTAAATCAATTGATGTGGCCTAGGCCTACCGGTAAATAAAAAACACCCTGCAAAATACCTCTGCCTACAAAAATTAGGCCTATTTAATATCGCTGCGAATTTATCATTCCCCGATCAAGGCCTAAACCAGGGGTTGAACAGTAGGGCCTGTAAACGTTTCACGCCAATTAGGCCTAGCTCTTTAAGAGTAGGCCTAGGGTAGGTCTAAAGACCCAGTTGCCTTAAAAATTTTCTTCAAAAATAAAAGGCTAGGCTATGTATGACTTGGTGTAAAACTAAATTGTAGGCCTAGTAGGCCATAAGCCTAAGGCCAAACATGCATTGATGATTCTTTCAAAGTGCATGCAATAGCAGGCACTCAAGACAACTTTTTTTGTTATAGGCCTACACAAAAAAACAGGCCGATCGTTAAATTTTTGCATTAGGCCTATAATGTTTTTTTTAGACATTTTAGCCTAGACAATTTATTCCAACCTTAGTCTGCCCAAGAATATAAAATTCCCTGTCTTTTTGTTGACACCCTGAAGCAGTAAGGAGACCTTTATTAGTGTTCACATTTCAATTTTGAGTCTCCCATGGCCATAATCTTTATTTGCAAACATAATAGCAGTGATGTCAATATGACAATACTTGGGTATGGTACTCACGGATACAGTTTCCCACACGTGGACGACATGTTTTGGATGACCGACGTAGCAGAATATCTCTAAGAGTGGGCGGGCGTCTTGCGGACAACAATGGAACTTGAGCCCCGGGAGCAAGAGATGAATTCGGTACTTTGCTGTGACAAGAAACACATTGCGTTAGTTGAGTTGAGTTGAGACCAGTTCATAAATAAATAGATTCGTATTTAAAATCTACCCACTTGGTCACATAACTGATTTTCAGTGGGGGACAGTAAACCAAAGCGACCAAGCCAACCCTGTAGGCCCCGACGTAATTGATCGATGAGTGAGCGCTAACTAACCAAAGGTCAATATTTCTTAATAGGAAATATAGGCCCTAAGCCTAGCAATCAGTGGTATGAAAAGTGTGAATAGGTACCCGTGGATCAACGCCAGAATCAACAAGGCCGATTGTATCTGTCTAGGGCCCTACCTATTCTATTAAGATAAAAACTTATTTACAAAGGAGGATATTTAACCTAAATCTAAGGCCTAGGGTGGCCTAGGCCCTACCTTACTATAGTAGGCAAATTAGTAAGAACCTATGACAGTTTTACAGGAATGATCAAGGAATTGGGTTGAGAAAAACTGGAGGATAGGAGAAAAATGATAGACTAGGTAAAATGTTCAGAGTAGGTAACCAGGAATCTTGAAGGATGGGGGGAACTGAACAGATGTAGGCCTAAGGGGCTAGTAGGGAGCAACCTACTTGGCAACCTGGGAGATCATGATTGGAAACTGAAACTGGAAAGGGGAATCTGCAGGACTAACAAGGGAACTTGTAGGCCTAGGCCTACTCGTTCATGGCCAGAACAATGGTTGAGTGGAATAACCTGACAAATGAGATAGGCCTAGTGGATGTAAAGGATATAAAGGGATACCGGTAATTTCAGAAACAAACTTGTGATTATGGGAGACCCGGAATTGGGTGAAAATGCGGAGGAAAAGTACGAAGAAGGGAAGTCAAGACCTTCAAAAAAGGAAGGGAAAAACTAACTAGGAAGGATTGAAGAGGGAATCGAGAAGAAAAGAGGGAACTAAGAAGGGACATCAAGTTCTTCATAAAAGAATGGAAGGGAAAAAACTAACTAGGTAGGAAGGATTGTGTAACTGTACAGCCCTGGACGGCCATGTTGGTCCCTATTTTTCAAGTTTTGAAACCTAAAAGTTACATATTTTTTTCAAATTTACATAATCAATAATTTTCAAGTTCTACATAATTTTTGCATAATTTACATGTCTATGTAAATTAAGCTTGTCCTAATAGGAAAGCTAGTGGTTATGGCTAAGGTCATATGGAAATAGCCTAGGCTTGTGCGATAAGTCTAAAAGTGGCTAATGGTCAGCAATGCTATTTGCTGTACCAACGGGGTGAATTTTGTGTGTCTAAATCTGTGCAAAACGAGGTAGGCTTCAATCGGAAATGCGAGCGAGCAGCCTGAGTTGGCCGAGTGAAATAGTTGGTTTCACCAGTAGTCGACCAATCAGCGATCGGAACGGGGTAGATGTGGCCAGGGACAATGGTCTACGTCATCACCTAGGCCAGCAGAGCAGGGGGTTTTTGCGACGAAGCGCACGGAGTGCCTCGTCCACTGAGATACAAGCCTTCGGATGAGCAAGTCGTTTCCAAAGTATCTTCCGAGTGCGGGCCAATCAAGCAGGCGAAGCCAGGCATTTTGGGGCAATGGAACCACACGCCTCTCCACGTATAAGAGAGCGGTTTCAAGTGCTAGTTTTGCGGTTTTGATTTAGATTCAACTCATTTTACACCATTTCGGGAAATCGGGAGTGTTTTAAGCCACCCACCAGTATGTGGTAGCTATCATACGACCGACGCCACCGGGCAGTCGACGACACCAGCGAGACAATGGACATTCTATTTAAAAGTTCACAGTTTTCATTAGTCCGGGAGTGGCAATCTTAATGCAACTAAATGAATATCCCTGAGTTGAGGGCATTTTACACGTCGAACTATAAATTCATACACCACGTGGTCCAGTCGTGGCTAGGCATCTAATCAACCAAATCATCACTTAATTAGTACCAATTTCAACGTGAATATATCTTGCCTACCCTGTCTACATACTGAGTAAGTACATTTCTACAATTACACTTCGAGGTCCACCCAGGACGCCAAGATGGGAAGCAGGTCAATCCGCCACTGCGGAATTCGCCCTGAGGGTCCGAGGCGCCTACAGCGCGCATAAGCCACCATCGAACGTGCCAAGTAGAGGGCAACGTCCCACCCCACTTCACTACAGTATTGTAACTCAAGATAACGTTGACTACTAACTTTGGTTGATTTAGAGTAAGACTTATTGTATCAATTTATTTATGTAATGTTCACGGTAATTTAATATTGAAATGTTTGCTTTGGATGCAGGCTTTAACACTAATTGCATCTTTCTATTCATTTGTTTGCATAACTTAGAATCATTAAAGCAACCTTTTTGATATCCGAATTAATCACTTTCAATTCATTAGGGGCATGCTAACGACCTTCAATCCCAAGTCATTTCACAACCTCAACATTTTAATTAATGCACGGCCTTCAGCTCGTCACATATTGCTGACGCATAAGCTTCTTGTTTAATCATAGTGGTAACTTTAAGAACGTGTGGACCGCCCAGCTGTTCCGAGGACGTGGAGCTCCAGCGGCGAGGCTCAACGCTAGCGCACTGGGTAAGGTTGGGTACATTCCTAAACGGGGAACCGTGCTCAACAGGTCACCGGTTCACTGTCATCACCACTTATGTCTACCATGTTTTGCTAGGATACTGTATTTATTTGTGTTTTCCCGACGTATGAGAGGGCCTCCCCCTGAGTTAGTTAGGAGTGCTTATCTTAGGTTAATTTGCATAGTCGTAGCCGTGGAGCAACATAGGCCTAACCCCGAGAGGGTCTATGCGTGCATAATTACCAATAATCCGGTCGATACTTCGAAGGTTAGGATACAGGTACAGTCTGTTCCGAACTATTAGTACATAAATCACTAATCGAGTGAAATTGCGAGGTTTTAGGACTACAGTAGGGTAGTCAGACTGGTACGTCTCGTTGCAGTGGTAGACTAACGTAGGCTTGTTACCGCGGTGGCTTTCCGTTTCAGTGGCGGTAAGCGTGGGGGCTTTCTTAGTTTTTACGTCTGTTACGTTTCAGTGGAGTCTGTACTTAGGACTTTTCGTTCCAGTAGCTTAAAACGCGGGGGTTATTTTAGTGTTTCGTTTCAATTGATTAGGGAATCGAGAAGAAATGAAAAGAAGAAGATAGGAAAAACTTGCCACCGACTAATTGGTCAATAGCATTGAAGAAAAAAACAAATACAAATTACTAGCCTCAGAAATAGCAGCAGTAGGCTACAGTCTACTGTTTAAAACCATTTTTTCTTAATGTTATTTTATTGCTAGGCCTAGGGCCTAGGTTTACCCTAGGGCTTAGGCCCTAGACCTTAAGTTCGAGGAGCCCAGCCAGACGTAGGGCCTAGGCCCTACCGCCTAACCCATCCGTGCGTAGGCCTAGCCTCACAAATATTTCAGCAAATTAGTCTCTTAAGTCTCAAACCTAGCTTAATTATCAGACTAGAACTGAAAGCCCAGACTAGGCAGGGCCTATTTTAGAGCGCAGCTGGACACTGTTTGCGCAGCTGCAAAAGTCATTCGTGCAGCTGCAAATTGTGATTTGCGCAGTTAAGATTTTGTTGTTACATCGACTAAAAAAATTTAAATTATATTTTTATTAATTTAAAAAAAAAATTAATTGATTATAAAGACCAGAAAGCAAGAATATTTTCAAAGCGGTCTTTCCAGACGCAACAATTGCAGAGAGGCTCAACCATAGATATTGGCTAGATACGCAGTCATTAATCCACTTCCGTGACAATTTGAAGCCATTTTGAAATACCTGTTTGCATGTTAAGTAGATGGGAGCAATTTGTAGTCAAAATATTTTTAAAGATGGCAGTCAGTTTGACAGGTGAGCATACTAGCCATTAACATCAAATGATTACTCAATTCCTTTATGCAATAACTTCTTATTGTTTCTGTTTGTGCATTCCCATGCTGCACAAGCTAAAACCATATCAAACAATCCAGTAAAATACTTAAATGCATTAAAAAAGCATAAATTAAAACGCCAAATCTCCATTTTTTCAATCTAAAAAGTTGTTTCCTTTCTTTTCATTTTTATTTTACTGTAGGCCTACTGTTTAATAATTGAATAATACCGCCATTTATTATTCAAAACACACACTACCAAAAGTCTTGTCCAATATATGAAATTAAATAATTAGGCTAAATAATTATTGAATTAAATATTGGGTTGATAATTTTCTAAAAACAATTGAGTAAAACATGCACTACCATACATTCGTAGGCCTAGGCCTAAGCTATATGAATATTTGGTAAACGTGCAAAAATCTGTAAACTTAAAATTTGGCCATTTGACAGGGCTTCAGTCTGAAAGTGTTTGTTATGTTATGCTTTTATCTATCCTGATTTCCACTTTTCTACAAAATCCTGCTACGTGAGAACACTTCAAACTGTACTGTAAAAGTAATAAAATATACCGAAGGACCCTCTCTAAAGCCATTTAAACACGTTCTTGAGACAATGTTTTTCAAAAAAATTCCCTGCGGGGCTAAACTGGGGGGCAGCGCCCCCCAGACCCCCCGGCGGTTCCTCTTATTAGATTGTTTGCGCAGTTGCAAATTATCCTTAAAATAGGCTCTCACTACGTATATCACAGCACTCAATCCGGATTGACTCAAGTCGGTTCGTGTTCAATTCGGTTTGAGTCTCTTGATATACACACTCGTTTCGCATTGAAGTCAATCCACTTTCCAAAGTGGACTGACATGAGTAAATTGCTTGATATACAGTCAATACGCATTCAATACGGATTGAAAACTCCCTTTAGAGATTTAGATTCAGTGAATACCCATTATTAGCGGGCGGTGTTTATTACTGTTTACCATGTTTACGCATGTTTACAATAAATGGCGTCTTGGAGGCTTTGATGAAGACATTAGGCTTTATATTTACGTAGCTGTAGGTAGAGATACAAGTACATAGTATTTTCAAGTGTTATTCATAGAATCTTGTAGCATCAATTTAAACTGCCACAACAATAACTTCAATTCGAATCGAAATAGGATTGGGGAAGTCGTTTCGAATGTTCGTGATATACACTTCAAGTCAAACCGAATTGAACTCAAACCGAATTCAGTAAATTTCGGATTGACTGCTGTGGTATACGTAGTGTCTGAGACTAGGTAAGCCAGGCCTACACACATCAAGGGACTAGGTAGGCCACTAGCCTAGGCCTGCTAGGTCTGGGCTAGGGTTAGTCAGATCAGTTCCTTTAGGCTAACCTTACCACTACCAGGCCAGTACTCTTTCGTTGGGGTCAGTCAACTTTGTAACACTGCGATTTTAGAGGAAAAGCATAAGGTTTAGGAGGGGGGGGGGAGAGAGGAGCAAAGCGCATAAGGCTATGTTTTAATAATAATAATAATATTGTAAAACATACACGCTTCGCCCCCCCCCCCCCTCCCCTTAACCTAAGCTTTTCCATTTTGACGGATCCCAACCCGAAAGAGCAGGCCTAGGGCTAGGGGCTACGGTACCTATTCGGCTAGGGGGGTCCAGCTTTTATATACACTGTAACGGAAAGGATTTCGGGTGCGCTCTTATCGATTATATCCTAGGCCTAGAACTAGGTGGCGCGGCACACTGTGCCAGGGGAAAGTTCGGCTAGCCTAACGAAAGTACACCTTTAACATAAGTAGTAACAAGGAAAATATAGCAGTGTTAACAAGGTGTATAAAAGTTGGCCCCCCTAGCCAAATAAGTGCCGGGGCTAGGTAGGCTAGCCCTACTGCTAGGCCTAGGCCTGGGGCCTAGGGTAGAGCATTGGCTTTGGAGTATGAAATATCACTTTGGCTGGGGACTTCATAGGTTGGGCTAGCCCAGCCTTCGTTTATGAATCAAAGGGATATTTATTTCATAATGTAAGGCTAGGTCAAGCCTAGGGCCTAGGCACTTCACGATACAAGCCGACATGATTGGGGTTTAAAGGCGGGTCTTCAAAAGAAAAAGACGCTCTTGGGTAGGGCCCTACAATGAATTACTTACCTTGATCGATTTTGTGAATTTCCTTTGAAACATCATTCATAGAAATAATGCTACTGATACAACATATTGCTACAAATGATAAAATAACTTCAAATTTTACTACCCACGCCATTATCAAAGCATTCAAATTCCGCCATCCGACATTGAACTCATGCCCGATTTGTCACCGCCCGCTAGCATCAAGGCAACGATTCCGTAACTACTCGCCAGGGGAAATGGTGGGAATTTTTAAAAACAATCTCTACATTTCGAAAATTTTTATTACCATTGGATTACCATTGAGTATCGATAGAACTAAACTAAAAACCTAAACTAATGTTATATACTCAATGGTTTTACCATATAACATGGTCTAACCGTTGTAAAGGAATGTTGCTCAATATCTCTAGAAGAAATTTTAAAAATGTATTTTTGCCTAAACTTTAGGTGTACAAAAATTGATTTTCATTCAAACTTCGATCTAGGACAATATTTTAAAGTATTCTCTGGGTAATACTCACACTCTCAGCTTGTAGGCCACTTTTCTCGCATTTCCCTGAAAATCTAAAACAGCGAATAGAATTCTCCAGTCGACCGTATCTTTCAGATTCTACAAACCAGAGGGTCGTAAGTCCAGCCGTTACCGAACTAAACTACGTGTGACAACGGATATTCGTTGCAGTACCTACTGTTCCATCCATTCAATCTATAATGTTACTATACAATCTTTCAGAAGTTATAAAATGCTGCTGAGGCGCCTACCTGGAATGTCGGTGATCCGGGTTCGAACCCCGGGCGGGATGGATTTTTTTAATTTTTCGAACATTGTATCAATATGAATTTTATGAATTATTAACAAGTTAATGGAATAGAGCAAGACATGCAATAACATGACACACACAACAACTTTATTCTTGATACTTTTTTTATAACAGGTTGTACATACAAGGAAAACGCTAAACTGTCGTTGATAAACGAGCAATCAAAGATAGTTATATAAATAAACGTTTAGTGGTGAGTCAAAAGTAGTACATTATTCACTATCACTTTTAAAAAGGGGGAAAAATAATTTAATTTTACATCCTCATAGTTGTCCGTCTATAAAAATTGTCTAAAATAACCAAAATAACAAAATCAAAATGGGAATTAATTGTCTATTCTATAAAAAGTTCTAAAACGATATTATATCAGACAATCAAATAATCCCAGAGTAGAGAATAGAGAGGCAAATTATGTCGGTGTTTACTTTCACTCCAGTAATCGACGGGCATTACGGCAGCGTTAAGAATTTTAAAAAAATAATTTCCCTCAATTTCATGGGCAGGAAACACCCCCGTGGGTGTAATTGATTTTATAGAAATAAATCCAGAAATTACAAAATCCGACCGGCAATCGGGAGACCGGGGTTCAATACCCCGCTGAGATGGATTTTTTAATTTCAGATTGATTTTTATAAAATTAAAAAAATTCGTTCAAAATTCCTACAAAATTATCTTTGTTGGAAATAATTTGGGTGAGCGTAGCGAGCGAAGCGAAGATTCCATTTCACTACACTGGAGAAAAAATCCCGGGAAAGTTTTTTTTAATTCTGTTTGTATTATTGTGTGTCTGTTAGCACGATTCCGGCTAAAACGATACTCCAATTGCGATGAAATTTTATGGAGGCCTTCGAAACTCTGAAACCCAAAAACCGCCACGTTTAAGAGCGCAAACGAAAATAATTTCTCATGAAAATCGCAATTTTACGATTTTTTTTCGATTTTAAAAACAAATTCTTCGACTTTAACACCTACATGATTTATTCGAAGTAATGATTTTTTCACAGAACCTTTAATTTAAGAATTTATTATATTCGTGTGAAATTCGAGCGCAATAACAAAATTATTTCTTATGGGAAAATTGCAATTTTAATTTTTTAAATTTTTTTTTAAACTTTCTTCGACTTATAAACATCTACATGCTTTATCCCAAATTTTAATGATTTTTCTATAGAAGCTTAATTTATTTGAATTAATATATTCGTGTGAAATTTGAGCGCAATCAAAAAATAATTTTTCATGAAAATCGCAATTTTACGTTTTTTTATTTTTTATTTACATTTTTGAACTTGTAAAACTTACATGCTTTATCCGATTGTAACGATTTTTATACAGAACCTTTATTTTATAAATTAATATATTGGTGTGAAATTTGAGTGCCATCGAAAACTAATTTTTTCATGAAAAACGCAATTTTACGCTTTTTTCGTTAAAACAAATTACGCTCATCCAACAAACGCGCCTGAAAAAGCGTTTGCGGGAAACTTCCAGTAACAATTTAAAAGAAACATCTTGGAACAAGGAATGCGTTGTCATAAACAATATAGTAGTAATTACACGTTTATATAAACCGCAGGCCAGCAGATCATTGAATATAAACATTTTAAAATAAAATCATGTTGATGAACCACCCAAAGTTTCATTTTAAAATATACATTTTTTAACTCGTCTGGAAGAGCGTTTAATATAAATTTTTAAGACTTATTTTATTTCCCATCAACGTTGGTTGTACCGCCAATATAACCCTAGCGCAAATGTTTTTGGTAAAAAATGTTGCAATATATATATTATCTTTGGCTATATCCAACGTTCTTCCGGTCCACGCTTCAGTTATTGATTTACAAAGTTGATTGATTCCAAATACGATTTTTATAAAAATCATTTAAATTTGCCTTCATCCTAACAGTCATCGAGCTTCGCTGTAACTTTACGCAAAAACCGTGTTTTTCTCACTAATTCTTATAAACATTTAATACAAATTCAGAAAAATTTAAAAAAAGTCCATCCCGACTGAATTGTATTATTTAACCCTTCCACCTAGGGAGTGTTTACCGACTATCCAGATCGAGAAATAAATTCTTATAGTCTAGGTTTAAACTTTCGTTTCAACATTAACCTTGTATTTATAAATATTCTTGTAATGTTTTAATAAATTAATGAAACTTTTTAAAATTTGAAATCAAATACAATGAGTAAATTTGATGTGACTCGAACATAATGTTATCAAAATATTTGTGAGTCGGATAGTAGGAGAATCATAACTATTGCAATTCAATAAACAAATTGTCTTTATTTAAACATTTAACATAATATCATTATAATAAATGAAAGCATACTATTATGTTCATATAATATTATTCTAAGAATACCCATCCGCCAACTACTATATACAAGTCACAATCAGTGCATCATTGTATGGTAACCTTGATCTATGGTACACAATTGTCAATGTGTGTACAACACCCCTTATATCAAAATTTAATAAGGGTTTTATGATGATTGATTGGATAATGCACTTGGCTATTCGAGACGAAAAGTGCTGATGATGAGGATGAGGTATGAACAGAAGGGGGGAGGGGAAAAAACCCCGGTACAGGCACGTAGCCCACTCCTTTCGAAAAGTACCAAGGGGACATAACGGGATTAAAGTCACATCCGAAAGGACGGTGAAACCTTGACAGTCATATAGGTTCCGCCACTAACCCGGACTGCCGAGCAGAGGTCGAGGAGAACGAAGCCGTTACACTAGCTCTCGAACCTTTCATCTGTTCTAACCAGCGATATACGTGAGTTTCAGGGCAGAGCGATCACCCACTCTACCCCCGACCACGCCCGAGTTTGCTTAAATTCGAAGTTCGGTGTTCGAGGGGAACCGCTGGCTTCAAAAAAAAGTTTAGAGTTTCTAGTATGCCTATTTTTCTTTGTAAATACATACACTCGGAGGATAATTTATTAATTTATTTACTGTCCTTGTTTTTCTTGTAGTGAGGAGTGCGGGGGGTTGGTGGGGTGGGGTTTGAAACATTTTTTTTAAAAAGAACTGTCCACAAAAGCATATTATTTCTGAAAAAAGTACGTATCCATGGTACAACGAGGGCTCTGAGGGGGATTGCAAATGGTGGTATTTTAAATAGATTTTAGCGTGGTTTCGTCGATTGTAAAATCGTAGTCAGTTTTATTGACAGTTTACATAATCTTGTCACAAAATTGTGTATCTTCGCCTCGGGCCCCTCTGACCAAATTTGGGGGGGGGGGGGGGGAGTTCACCCCCTCTCGCCCCGTTACGCCACTGCACACACCCCATGTAAAGGTAACTATAATTTAAATACATTTGACTTAATCATTGTTCATTATTAATTATATAATTATTTATAAACTAAAAATTAAATTATATAAAACAACATAACTTGTAATCGGAGAATGATAAAATACACTGAACTGAACCATACACGATTAAAACAATATTGCACACAATCGCCTGCTGCGTTAATTACATTGTTATTGTTATTGTAATATTTTATTCAATCAATACTAATTCCATATTATAAAGTGCAACCATTATTAAATAACTACACGTATGACTTCGAATCATAACCCCAATTGTTAACCTACTGTTACTAATTTATTGTAATAAAGCATAACATTTACAAATATTACAAATCAATATATTATATATATGTAATAATGAAAGTGACAAGGCGGTGAGACCATGTTCACAAACTTCTGGGAAGGCCAGCTTAAAAAAATTGATATCGTGGTTTGTAATCAAAATTTAATGTGATTTTCCTTTTTAACATCTGTAAGCTATTGAAAGGAACCGAGGTATCGTTATCCAAAGTTTCTATTCTATTTTATTAGTGATTTTTTTAAATTCTCAGTTTTGACATTTAACATTTTTTCAATATTTAAAAACAAAACAAAATACAACAACAATAGGAACAGCTGATGTCAAAGAAGTTGGATACTAGAAAGAAAGGATAAAGAAGTTGGAAACTATAAAAGAAAGGTCAAATATGAAGGTGTTTACTGAAAGGGCATAATGATGGATCAAGATTGCTGGAAAAACTACAGAGATTGAAAGTACAAAAGTGTGTGTGGCGACCAATTTTGATATTTTTGAATTTACATCTTTTCTTCTCTCTTTTCTTTCTTTTTTTTATATTAAGTTTAATAAGTTTACCTCAGCCTCCTTGGCAGTCAATTTTGATATTTTAGATTTAATTTATTAACTTGTTTTTGATATGAAGTTTATGAATTGACTTATTTTTACATCTGGTGATGCGTACTGTTTTTATCTGTATTCTTGGTCAAGCAGAACAAAAGGCCTTATGGCCTTAAGCTTCGCCAAGTCGAAAATAAAGGCTCTTTATTATTATTATTATTATTATTATTATTATTATTATTATTATTATTATTATTATTATTAGTTCACAAGTTATGCTTTCGCGACCCGATATAATTGAAGAGAAAAATTATAACATTGACGGGATGTTTCGTCGCGTCGTGGTGGTGAATAACTTACATTATTCTTGATTTCCCGACGTAGCGTCCTCACTGTGGAAGACATTTTCAAGGGATTGCTGGTCTTTCGTTTGTTTGCCTCTGTTGCAAACGTTCACTTCTTCTTGGAACTGCCAGGATGGCGGTGGACGGCTCTAGTTGTTGTTGTTGTTGTTGTGGTGGTGGTTGAGGTGGTTGTGGAGGTGGTGGTAGTGGTGTAGGTTGGTCTTGTGGATGAAGATGCTGTTGATGCTGTTGTTGATCTGGTGGTAGTTCTTGGTTTGATCGCATTTTCTCTGCTGAGAGGTGATTAATTAAATTAATGTCAGGAATCCACGAATCACTAAGTTTGTAGCCACCTACATCTCCATTCATATTGTTAGGTGTTTTCGAAATTTCAATTGACTCCCTTATGAGTCTAGGCCATAACGCAGCTTCTTGGCAAATTATTTTCGTTTCATCAAAAAGAATCTCATGCCTTGAGTCAGCCATATTGTCATGGCATGCTTAGCAATTGCAGACAACTCGACGTGACCCTTGTTACAATGGTTTTTATGTTCTTTTACCCTTGTTGCCACTGTCCTTAAAGTCTGGCCTACATAGCTACAGCCACACTTGCAAGAAAGACCAGCAATCCCTTGAAAATGTCTTCCACAGTGAGGACGCTACGTCGGGAAATCAAGAATAATGTAAGTTATTCACCACCACGACGCGACGAAACATCCCGTCAATGTTATAATTTCTCTTCAATTATTATTATTATTATTATTATTATTATTATTATTATTATTATTATTATTATTATTATTATTATTATTATTTTTATTATTATTATTATTATTATTATTATTATTATTATAATAATAATAATAATAATAATAATCTTAATCTTTTTTTATGCCACCTGTAAGTGAAACTCAAATACGATCTATTATACAGAACATGGATAATAATAAACAACCGGGTTGGGATGGTGTCAGAGTTCAAGACTTAAAATTGTTGATAGATGATATAAGCCCAGTCTTAACCAAACTAATAAATTTATCGATTGAAACAGGAACAGTACCGGCAAACTTAAAGACATCAATAGTTCGACCAATTTACAAAAAGGGAGATCATTTATCATATTCTAATTACAGGCCAATAGCACTCTTGTCAGTTATATAGAGAAAATTCTGGAACGTTGTGTGGCCGATAAGTTGTCTGCTTATTTGGAAAAATTTAAAATCATTGATAGACTGCAGTATGGTTTCCAGAAGGGCAAAAGCACAAGTGATTTGCTTATCAAGTTCTCAGATTTTTTAACACGAAATTAAATGATAACATGCATGTAGTAGCTTTATTTATTGATTTTTCTAAAGCGTTCGATACGTTGAACCACAGTAAGTTATTAAAAATGCTTGAAAATGTTGGTATAAGAGGCCAAATTTTAAAGTGGTTTTCCAGTTTCTTAACAGATAGGAAACTTTTGGTCAAAATAGGGGAGTGTTTCAGTAAAGAAAGAGAGATTGTGACTGGAGTTCCGCAAGGCTCCATATTAGGGCCGTTATTGTATCTCATTTATGTAAATAATATGACTAAGTGTATGAAAAATTGTACCGTTTTTATGTATGCTGATGACACTGTCCTGTTGTTTGCCCACAAGATCTTATCTACTGCGGAACTAAAGCTACAGCAGGATTTCACGCAATTATTAATGTGGACTCACGATAATAATTTAATAATTAATGCGGGCAAAACCAAGATATTACATATTTGTTCCCCTCTGAATCATAACCGGCAGCAACCTCTTCAAATATTGTTTCACTCTTATGAATGCCTTCATGGTATGGTAGATGGAAATAACTGTTTAAACTGTGATGTATTTATTGAGAGTGTTGATAGTCACGTGTATTTAGGTATCACAATTGATAGATTTTTGTCATGGAGGCCTCACATTGTATCCTTGTGTAAACGCCTAAGATCTTGTGCATTTCAGTTATTTAAGTTAAAAATGGTGTTACCTTTCAAACTTTTACGGTCTGTGTACATTGCTATAGCTGAATCTATTATTTCATATGGTTTGTTGGCCTGGGGCTCTGCTTCGCTCTCTCACGTGAATTTAATATCAAACCTTCAAAATGCAATGATTAAAACAATTACACCATGTTTTTTACAAAACAATGTGAACTACAATAGTATAGCAATGAAGTTTAAATTTTGTAATGTACTACCTTTATCATACCTGTACATGTATAAATTCATTTTAAAATTTTACTTTAATAGAATGTATAATGTTCCGTACGATGGTAGGGGGGGTCACGAGGTGGAGAACAAGAGGAAATTACATTTTACCACAGTTTAACAACAAATATGGAAAAAGAACAATTTTTTACTTAACACCTGCAATATTTAATAGCCTTCCCGTTCATCTACGAAATTTAGATAAAATATCAGCCATAAAATCAGAAATTAAAGGTCATTATCTTGAAACTATGCGCATAGATGACGTCAGTTGCTGACCACTACCCCTACCATGGCGCAACATTTTATAATTGTTTGAGTTCAGTTAAATTGAGTATTATTGTATTGTTCATTCTTGACGTTTGTTATTTTCTTGTTTCTTATTATTTAATTTAATCATTTATGGAGTTCCTAGTAAGTTTTTATGTATTGTTATTGTAATAACTCACACTTATCGCAGATATTTCATGTATTTTTGTATTTATTTAAACCACAGACAAGCCTTTTCATAAGGCTTTGTGGAAAGAAGCTTATTCCATTTTGTACATGATGTTATAAATAAATTGAAAAAAATTGAAAAAAAAAAAAAAAAAAAAAAAAATTATTATTATTATTATTATTTTCTTGCTTGATGCTTTCACAGCCCGAAATATTAGAGAAATCAAATATTTTACGAGTCATTTCGCTGTGTTCGTTTTTTATTAAATTACCTGACGTTTCGATACGTCTGTGCGTATCATCATCTGAGGCAACACTGAAAAATCGATTGAAATTGCCAAGCACCCCAATAATTTTAATGGGGATATTGGTGGTTTTAAATTAAGCAAAACATGGAGTCCGATGATAGGGAAAATACTCTCAAGACGACAACAACAACAACAACAACAACAACCACCACCACCACCACTGCCACAACAACAACAGCAGCAACAGCATCAAGGAAGTCAAGATGTTTCTAGTTCTTTGGACAATGAAAATCAGAGCCAAAGAAGAAGCAAAAGAATTCAACAAAAACAATCTCAAATGTAAAGTTTTTCAGTGTTGCCTCAGATGATGATACGCACAGACGTATCGAAACGTCAGGTAATTTAATAAAAAACGAACACAGCGAAATGACTCGTAAAATATTTGATTTCTCTAATATTATTATTATTATTATTATTATTATTATTATTATTATTATTATTATTATTATTATTATTATTATTATTATTATTATTATTATTATTATTATTATTATTATTATTATTATTATAAGGTGATGTGGTAAGGTGGTGAGGTGCAAGAGCAACTCTAGAACAGTTCCTAACTCTACAGAACTTCATGGAGCAGAGAGAAAATGCTAGCCATGAAAGTGGTGGGGTTAGCCCTCTCTTCCCTTCTCATGGGCCTCGACTCATCCCAGCTGTACTAGTCAAGAAGGTGTAGGCCTACTACACGTCTGTGCATGCCTTTCAGTTGTAATGAAAAGTCAAAGTCTTGCACCTGAGTTTACAGCTGGTAGTGGGAGCCTACCATACAATTGTTAAACATAATATGAGATATTTAAATTATATTAAATCAGAAATAATTATTGACATGTCTATTTCAAGATCACTAGTGTCTGAAAGGGATTCGATCATTGATCAGAACTTATGAATAACTTTGACCAATATAATAGCTATTGATTGGAAATCAATCAATAATTACACTACTTTACTACAATAAATTTTTGGTGTTCACTACATAAGTACATCATTTTATAATTATTTATAAATTATACATATTATAATGGTGAAATATTTTGTAAGAGGTCTAAAGAAAACTAATGGATGTTTGCATAAAATGGAAACAAATTTATTATCATTAAGTCATTAATGAATAACCATTAAATACAAACAAAAATCATATGATCTTAAACATGTTATAAACCAAAAAAATTGTTATTAGGCCTAAGAAAAAATACACAAGTAAATAGTAAAATATGCAATTGAGAAAAAACAAAAATTCCCTTTTACCCTTTCAAGCCCAAACACAAATCAATCAATATTTAGTCAACTTTTTAAAACGTAGAAGGGGCGAAATATTTTTTTTAAAACATCATAATATTAATTAAAATGCCAGGTCCAGTTTTTTTACACACAATTTTTTAAAATTTAACGTTTTTTTAAAAGTTTTTTTTCCCACCACTTAACATGTAATCGTTAAGCATCCCACCTTAAAATTTGCGATCTATTGGTCAAAAATAAAAGCCAAATGAAATTTTAAAAGGGTTTTCTTTAACTAGTAGGAACTAAACAGCATGAAAACGTCAATTTCAAACTAGACACTATTCGAGAAGGATTCTCAACCGGATTCCCTTTTTGCGGGGTTTTTGTGACGGGGGAAGTCCCTGTAGTGGGGCCGGGAAAAGGGTTAAAAAAAAAAATCAAATATTTTTTATCTATCAAATGTCAAAAAATTAGAGAAAACCACAAGAAAATATTTTTGATCTCATACAAAAAAAAAACACTGGAAATAAAACGTACCATTGGGAGTTAGTAAGCTAATTGTCTAAAAATAAAACGATCGATACTGATACAGTATCTTTTTAGTATCATTTTATCAGTTATCAGGCCGTAGTATCAGTGATACTACTGGCAAACTGAGGGAAACATTTTTTTTTATTTTTTTCCCGCATTTTTTCCAAATATTACGGAGGGGTAATGTTCCCCCGGTTCCCTTTTTTTTCAGTGTAGTGCCCGGCCCACCCATTAAACCCCAAATTTTAAATTCTAGGAAACACCCAATCCTGTTTTCTCCCGATTAGAACAATCCCATTTTCTTTAAACGTTAATTAAAGGAAAAAATGCCCTTTTTTTCCCGAAACCCCAGCCTAGCCCCGTTTTCTTACTTTCCCCAATTTTAATCACCCGTTTGTAATGTGTTCCTAAAAACAAGAAAAGGGAAAACTTTTTTTTTTTTGTCGTAAACTTAGGCCGATTTTTAATTCAAAATTCCCAAAAATCTTTAACTTAAGGGAAAATTTGATTTTTCTATAATTTTTTCAGAGCACGGGGACAATTTGGAAAAAATTAGAATGTTTTTATATGGTTTTTGGAAAAAATTTAAAAAATAAAAACTATAAAAAGAATAAAATAAGTTTTTAAAAATTTTCCAAAGAATATTTTAAAAAATGTGTTTAGACGTATTTTTAAATTTTAAAGATGGAAAATTGCATTAGGCGCATTTTAAAGCCTAGGGCTACTTTTCCTTTTTTTAAAAAAAATTTACCCGTTGTCGTTACAAACCAAAAAAAAAATTCGGATTTTTTCACGAGTAAAGAATAATATAAGGGGAAAAACAATTGTTTGTGCCACCCACTTCCTTGGGGCCCCCTTGTCTAGGGGGGAGTCTCACAGCAGTGGGCCCTTCGATTTCACGCTTTTGATAAACCCCCTTTTTTTCCCCGCAACACCCCCGACCATTTAGGGCGCACCACCACATAAGCTGGTCACTCACCCTCCCTCCAGCCAGAACCCACCTCCTCGTGCCCTTTTTGGGTCTGGGGGCGAGTTCACAGCAGTGTCCCGTCAAAAGCCCCCAGCTTTTGAAAAAATCCTTGTTCCCCGCAACATCCCAAACCATTAGGGCACCCCCACATGAAGCGGGTCACCACCCTCTTTTTCCACCCAGAGAGCCACCTCCTGTGTCCTTTCTAGGGCAGTCTCCCCGCAGTTCCCCGTCGAGTCAAAGCTGTTGAAAAAAATCCTTGTTGTGAGCAAACACCCCGACCGTAGACGCACCACCACATGAAGCTGTGTAAACCCCGCATCTCCCCCCAGCCAGAGACCCAACCCCCCCTCGTGCCCCTTGTCTAGGGCACCCCCCCGCATTTCTGCCCGTCAAGTCACAGCTTTTGGGGAAACCCCTTTGTTTAAAGCAACACTCCCGACCAGTAAACGCACCCCCACATAAAAGCTGTGCCCCACTAAAAAGCATCCCCTCCACCAGAAGCCACCTCCTCGTGTCCCTTGTCTAGGGCGAGTCCCAAAGCAGTCTCCCCGTCGGAGTCCCCGCTTTTTTGATAAAACTCCTTTTTTGCAGAAAACCCTCCCAAACCATTAGACCCCCCAACCAATAAAGCTGTGCCCATTTAAAGCTTTCTCCTCCACCCAGAGAGCCACCCCCTTTCGTGTCCCTTGTTTGGGGCGAGCCCCCACAGCATGTCCCCGTCAGGGGACACGCTTTTGATGAACTCCTTTTTTGTGAGCAACACTCCCGACCAGAAAGGCGCACCACCACTTTAAGCGTGCCCACTCAGAAACCCCTTCCAGCCAGAGACCCAACCTCCTCGTGCCCCTTTGT
This sequence comes from Sweltsa coloradensis, assembly GCA_024449915.1. Taxonomy (NCBI): domain Eukaryota; kingdom Metazoa; phylum Arthropoda; class Insecta; order Plecoptera; family Chloroperlidae; genus Sweltsa; species Sweltsa coloradensis. Next base: position 15,021 of record JAMZAV010007088.1, on the reverse strand, counting down.
CTGGGGCGAGCCCCACAGCGTGGCCCCGCAAGTCCCCAGTTTGTTGTTTAACTCCTTGTTGTGAGCAAACTCCGGCCCCAGTGGGACGCACCCCCACATGAAGCTTTTGTCCCTCGGCATCTCCTCCAGCCGAAGCCCCCCCTCGGCCCCTTTCTGGGGCGAGTCCCCCCGCAGTTTTGCCCTTTCAAGTCAAAAGGTGTTGAAAAACCCCTTGTTGTCAGAAACACTCCCGACCAGAAAAGACGCACCACCACATGAAGCTGGGGTCACTCAGAAATCTCCTCCAGCCAGAGAGCCACCTCCTCTTTACCCCTTGTCTATGGGAGTCCCCAGCTTTGTTGCCCTCAGAATCCACTTTTGATAAACCCTTGTTTTTTAAAGCTAAAACTCCCGCCCAGTAAAACCCCACCACCACATTGAAGCTGGGTCACTAGCATCCCCCTTCCACCCAGAGAGCCACCTTCCTTTTGGCCCTTTCCAGGGCGAGTCCCACAGCATGTGCCCATCAGAATCGCAGCTGTTGATAAACTCCTTGTTGTGAGAAACACTCCCGACCAGAAGACGAAAACCACCCCCCTAAAAGCTGTGCCTCAGCATTTTCCTCCAGCCAGAGAGCCACCCCCCTCGTGCCCCTTGGGGCCCAGGGCGAGTCCCCCAGCATGTCCCCGGGCAAAATTTCGCAGCTTTTGTGAACTTCTTCTTGTGGGGAAACACCCCCGGACCAGTAAAAAGACCACCAAAATAAGCTGTGCCTTTCCCCCCTCTCCCCCCAACCCCAGAGAGCCCCTCCTCGTGTCCCTTGTCTAGGGCGAGCCCCAACAGAAAATGTCCCCCGCCCAGGCCCACAGCTGTTGATAAACTCTTGTTTTTTTAGCTCCCCCCGCCCGAAGACGAACCCCACCACTTTAAGCTGTGTCCACAGCATCCCCTCCACCAAAAGGCCCCCTTCCTCGGGGGGGGTTTCCCTTGTCTAGGGCAGCCCCACAGAAAGTGGGGCCCGCAGAGCCCACAGCTTTTATAAAAACCCTTGTTGTTAGCTACACCCCCCGACCAGAAAGACGCACCCCCCACATGAACCCTGTGTCACTCGGGCCTCTCCCCAGCCAGAGAGCCCCCTCCTCGGTCCCTTTGTCTAGGGCGAGTCCCACAGCAGTGTGCCCGCCCAGAGTCCCCCAGCTGTTGATGAACTCCTTGTTGTTAGAAACACCCCCGCCGGGAAGACGCCCCACCACATAAATTTTGGTTAAATCAGCATCCCCCTCCCCCCAGAGAGCCCCCCTCGTATCCCTTGTCAAAGGGGCCGAGCCCCAAAGCAGTGGGGCCCGTCAAAATTTCACAGCTTTTTGATGAACTCCTTGTTTTTAGCTCCCACTCCCGACCAGTAGCGCCCACCCCAGGGGAAAACCCTTGTGTCACTCAGCATCTCCTCCAGCCAAGAGCCAACCTCCTCGTGCCCTTTTGGCTAGGGCGAGTCCCACAGCATGTCCCCGTCAGAGTCACAGCTGTTGTAAACTCCTTGTTTTTTAGCCCCAAAAACTCCCGACCATAAAACGCACCCCCACATGAACTGTGTCACTCAGCATCTCCTCCCCCCCAAAAAAAGAGCCCATCCTCGTGCCCCTTGTCTGGGGCGAGCCCAAACAGCAGTGTGCCCCCCCAGAATGGGCCCCAGCTTTTGATAAACCCCTTTGTTGTTGCTCCCACCCCCGCCCAAAACCCGCACCACCCAAAACGGGTGTCACTCAGCATCCCCTCCAGCCAAGACCCAACCCCCTTTCCTTGCCCCTTGTCTGGGGCGAGTCCCACACAGTGGGGCCCGTAAAGGGTCACAGCTTTTTGATGAACCCCTTGTTGCAAAAACCCACCTCCCGCCAGTGGGACCTTAAACCACATGAAGCGGGTTGTCACTCAGCACTCCTCCAGCCAGAAAAGCCCCCTTCCCGTTTCCCTTGCCCTAGGGCAAAGTCCCCCAGCAGTGTCCCTTTCAGAGTACAGCTTTTTGTTGGGAACCCCTTTGTTGTGACCAACACCCCCGACCAGTGGGCCCGAAACCACCACATAAAAGCGTGTCACCAGCATCTCCCCCGGGCCGAGACCCAAACCCCTTTTTTCCCGGCCCCTTGTCTGGGGCGAGTCCCACGGGCGTGGCCCGCAGAGTCACAGCTTTTGGGATAAACTTTTTTGTTTTTTTGGAAGCAACACTCCCGACCATAAAACGCACCACCACTTTAAGGGGTGTCACTCAGCATCTCCTCCAGCCAGAGAGCCACCTCCTCGTTCCCTTGTCTGGGCGAGCCCCACAGCGGGGTTGTGCCCGTCAGAGTCACAGCTGTTGAAAAATCCTTTTTGGGTTAGTTTAAACTCCCGACCAGTAGACGCACCCCCCCAATTGAAGCTGGTCACTCGGGAAATTCCTCCAGCCAGAAGAGCCCCCTTCCTTTCTTGCCCCTTTTGTTTTGGGGCGAGTCCCACAGCAGTGGTGCCCATCAGAATCGCAGCTGTTGATGAACTCCTTGTTGTTAGCTACACTCCCGACCATTTAGAGGGCACCCCCACAGGGAAGCTGTGTCATCAGCATCTCCTCCACCAGAAAAGCCACCCCTCGGGGTCCCTTGTCTAGGGCGAGCCCCCACAGCAGTTTGGGCCCCGTCAGAGTCACAGCTTTTTGATAAACCCCTTTGTTGTCAAAAAAACACTCCCGACCAATAGACGCACCAACTAGATTCCCCAAAACCGGGGGCCCCCCCCCCCCCAAAAAATGAAGAGGAGTCCCCCAGGACATTTTTTAGAAAAGGGTGACGTCACACCCGGGTGGAAATGAGGATTTTTCACGACCTCTTCTTTGCCCTTCAAGCACGGCTTTGGGGAAAAAAAAGCACCAGGCCGAGCTGGTCTCGGGGCCTAGGAAGGCGGGTCAAACGTTTTCGGGGTTTGGGTTTAAAAAGCGGGCAATAAAAAAACCTCTAGCCCAAAAACGGGGGCCCCGCCCGCAGCAGTTCTTTGAAGGAGAAGTAGGGCCCCTGTGTTGTTTGCCCCGGGGTTGGACATCAGCCCCTTTTTAGTTGTGAGAAGTTTGCCGATTTTAAAACATGTCCATTACGAGAAGCTTTAAGGGAACAGCAAAAATCTCCGTCACTGTGGGGAATTGAAAAAATAAACGTTATTTTTTGTCTTTACCTTCTGGGGGTCCAAGGAAATTTTCCCAAAGATCGAAAACCCTGACCATTCCCCGCTCTATTGAGAGAGTTGATGAAATTTTGATAGGGACAAGTCTGGATTTCAGCCCTGCACTAATTAAAATCTTGGAAAAAATTGGGGCTTGGCCTTTTTTTTGAAGGCGATGCAAAAATGTTTGGCCGGGGAAAAAAGAACTTTCCTCTAAGTCACCGCCTACACTGAAAGCATGGGGCAAGGTATCCCCATGGCCTCCTTTTGAGGCTTCATGGATGGCTGTTTTTTTGCTTTCATCACGGTTCACTTTGAGTAACCCGCCCTTCCCTTTTCTCTGAAAAGTTTTCCAAAAAAGTATTGAACGATTTACAAGTGGCCATTGTATGCTGTTTTATGTAAAAGTGTTTTTTCCCCTTTCCCCCCACATGCATCCAAAGGGACCCCCCACACTGACAAGCAGGCGAAGATATCCACATGGCCTTTCCACTTTGCGGTTTTTTTGCATGGCCGGGGGTCTTTCCTCTTTATCACGTGCATTTACATATTGAGTAAAAAGCCTCCTTTTCGTCCGAGAGTTTTTCTAAAAAAAGTATTTAGCAACATACAATGCCCTTTTTTATGCTGCCGTGTAAAAATGGGGGGATCCCTTAAAAACCAAATTGTCTCCAATTTACCGGGCCCCTACTGGAAAAAACAAAGGGGCAAAATATCCCCCATGGCCCCTCCCCGTGCGGGTTTATGCTGGCTGTTCTTTCCCTTTATCACGTGCATTCACAAAATTTTGGTAACAGCCTCCTTTGTTTCCCAGAGTTCTCTAACAAATATTGGGAAAAATACAAGTGACCTTTGGGATGCTGCGCTTTAAAAGTGTGGGGTCCCCTTTAAAACCACGTGTTTCCCCAACACCCCCCCCATACTTTAAAAGCAGGGCAAGATATCCACATGGCCTCCACTCGCGGGTTTATGCATGGCCCGTATCTTCCCCTTTATTCACGGCATTCCTATTGAGTTAAAAGCCCCTTTTTCGTCCGAATGTTTTCTAACAAATATTGAAACAAAATACAAATGACCTTTTTATTCTGCGCGATGTAAAAGTGTGGATCCCCCTTTAAAACCACCCCTCTTTTTCCAAATCACCGCCCATACTGACAAGCAGGGGGCAAGGTAAACCCCTGGGCCCCCACTCGCGGGTTTAGGCATGGCTGTATCTTCCTATTTTTTCACGTTTTATTCAGAAGTTTTTAAACAGCCTCCTTGTTGTCCGAGATGTTCTCCAAAAAAGTTTTCCCTGCGAAAAGAAAGTGGCCACTGTTTGCCCGCCGATGTAAAAATGTTGTTTTTCCTTTAAAACCAAAGTTCTCCAAGTCACCGCCCATAAATGACAAACAGGGGCAAGAATTCCCCCATGGCCTCCACTCGCGGCTTTATGCATGGCTGTTTTTTTTTGTCTTTTTTAAAAGGGCCTTCCCTATTGAGGAACAGCCTCCTTTTTCGGCCCAGATGTTCCCAACAAATATTGAACGATTGACAAGTGACCTTTTTTATGTTGCGCGATGTAAAATGTGGAAACCCCTAAACCAGTGTCCCCCAAGTCCCCCGGGGGGGGGGGGGGGGGCACTGACAAGGGAGGCGCAAGTATCCACGTGGGTTCCTCGTGCGGCTTTAAGCTGGCTGTATCTTCCTCTTTTTTCACCGTGCTTAGAAAATTTATAAACAGCCTCCTTGTTGCCCCAGATGTTCTCCAAAAAAGTATGTGCGACAGACAAGTGGCCACTCTTTTCTGCTCGATTTAAAAGTGTTGTTCCCTATTAACCCCCGTGTCCCAATCACCGGCCCCCAAACTGAAAAAGCAGTGCAAGATATCCCCCCAAAGGGCCCCCACCGCGGCTTATTTCATGGCCCGTATCTTCTTCTAACCCTGCAATTTTAGAAGTTGTGTAACAGCCTCTTTGTTGTCCGATATGTTCTCCAACAGTATTTGTGCGACAGACAAGTGGCCCCCGTTTGCTGCTCGATGTAAAAATTTTTTTGTTCCCTTAAGACCTCGTGTCTCCAAGTCCAAACCCCCCAAAACGGGCAAAACATCGCAAGAAATCCACATGGCCCCACCGGGGGCTTTATGGGATGGGTGTTCTTCTTTTAGTCACGTGCATTTAGAAGTTTTTGGGGTAAAAAAGCCCTTTGTTGTCCGAGATGGTTTTTCCAACAAGTATTGAGCAAAAGGCAAATGACCAAAGATCAGCTGCACGATGCAAAAAGTGTTTTGTCCCCTTAAAAAACCCCGTGTCCCCAAGTCACCGCCCACACTGACCAAAAAGGGTTAAAAATTCCACTGCCCTTTTTAAAGCGGCCAAAAAGCAGGCTGTATTTTCAGAGGGGTCACGTGCATTTAAATATTGGGGTGGGCTTTGTCAGTCGAAAAAAATTAATTTGTAAAATAGGAACTAATTCGAGAGGCCGTACGAATAGCAAAAGTGCAAAGGGGTTTTGTTTTTGATTTTAAAAGACATGACCTCTGCACCTCGTTCTAATAATACTGCCAACAAATGTTTTTTGACCCATTGCACAGTGCGGTAAAGATAGAAGATTGTCTTTTATTGTCAAATTCAGCATTTACTTCGCCCCTTATCCAAAAAGAAATGTCTTATTTTCGAAATTTCCCTTCAGGTTTTCTGATGTAGTTTAGAATGGTTTGTTTTTTTGTTTGGGACATTTTTATGCAGTGCAGATATCGGTGATTTTTCATTGCTTTTTGCTTTTTCCCCCTGTAAGAAACTTCCCAAAAACTCATAGCCCAAGTCCATCAGCATAACGAAACGGAGCCATTTCAGAAATCCCGTGTCCCTTTTTTGGGGAGTATCTGCACCCTTCGTAACATTTTTCCCAACAATTTCAAGGGTTTAAACCCCGTCTTTTTGTTGGGTTGGGGGGACCCAAAAGTTTCGGGGAGATGAAGGGGAGTTCTACCGCCCTGTCTGTTTAGGTTTACAAAGGTTTAAGGGTTTTCCCAAAAGGGAGCTCTACTTGTGAAAGTGCCCTTTTTACCGCGGTGTGAAATGCCTTTTACGAGAGAGTTTCACGGTCGAAAATGTTCGAAACCCCTTGGAAAAATTTCCCCACGACACAAATGTGATTTTAAAAAACGCTTCGGTTTTTAAAAATTTTCCGCCCAAGATTTTCCCCCATAGAAAATCAAGGGGAAAAAGTTTTTTTGAACAAATTTTTAGCCGCCATTAAAAGGTTTAACAACCAATTCCAAATTTTCCCCTCTCATTTTCAAAATCAGTAAGAATTCATTTATACACCTTTGAAAAGTTTTGTCATTCAAAAATTAGTAGGAAATTTTAACTCCAACAACCGGTACCCCAAGGGTGCTGCCTTGTGTTTTTGGGCTGAATTTTTTTCCAAAGCTCCCTTTTATCCCCTTTTATTATGAACTGAGGATATTTGCATTTTTTTCAAAAAGCAAAACATATGTTTTTTTTTTTTACAAAACATCTCATCCCAAAATAAGAAGATTTTTTTGTTTTGGGAAATTTTGTGGTATTTGGATTGGCGGGGGTTTTTTTGAAAAAATTTTTGGCAATCATTTTTGGGTTTGGGGAGGATACCCAAAAGTTGTTGTTCATTGTGAATAAATTTAGGAATTCACAAGATTAAATAATTTTTCCCATGAAAACTTTTTTGTAATTCCTTGGGCATGGTTGGTTTTAACCCTGACCAGAAAAACCCCCAAAAAAAAACGTTTTTTGGGCATCAGGGGGGTAAAAATTTTGAACGAAATGGCAACAGCTTTTTGAAAAAACCCCCTTCCCGTAACATTTGCCCTCGAGAATGCCGAGAAAGTGGGCCCCAAAACGGGGGGGCGCTTTTTGGGTTGTAGCAAATGTTCTAAAAAACGTTTTTCAATTTTTAAAACAGTTTTTCCTGGGGGGAAAACTCATCTAACCCCCATCTTAAAAAATATATTTTCAATTTCCCTTGTTATGAAACCGTGTTGAAACCCCGTGACTTTTTTAAGGGGGTGCGGTTTAATTTTTTCAGCGGCAGAAACAAAAAATTTATTAGTCTTAAAACATTTTTGGGAGAGGGGTTTTAAACTAACAAATGAGGCAATCATTTTAGACTAATGGGAACTACCCAATCTGATGGATCTTTTCCCCGGGGCCTTTTTTGTGCCAGGTGAGTTTAGAAGGTAATCCCCTTTCCCATACCAGGGGTTTTCCCATTAGCAGGCTAGTCTGTCCGCGATGTTTAAAAGAAATGCTTTGGGGGGGACCAAGCACTGATCTTTTGTCTATGTACTGGAGGATTTTGTTGTGCTTTCCATCGGGGCTTCCCTTCCCCATTAGCTTTCCCCTTTTCCATGTGAAATCCAAATGAACGGATTCGTTGGTTTTACAAGCTCACCAAAATGAGTTTTTGAAACGTCCGAGCCTTGAACCCGGGAAATGTTCTTCCCCCTGAAAAAAGTTTTTCCCCTTTTTTGGGGTTTAACATTTCGGGCCCATGGTCATATTAGAAGTTTATAAGAATTGATGGTTTTTAAATTTACCATTAGGTCCAATTTCCATAAAATGATTTTATTTCAAAAAGGTTTAAAAACTTTTGGGAACTCATCTTTTTGTTTTTGCCACTGATTTCATATTACCTCGTAAAACCCAAATGAAAGAATATATAGTCCTTGGCCCTTTAAAGGGAATGTGGGTTAAAAATTTTGGGGCCCAAAAGGGGGGGCCCATATCACTAGAAAGGTCTTGAAAGAAACGATTTTCCCCAAATCCATGATTGACCCCAGAACGGTAGCCATTTTACCCAAAATTTAAAAGGGCCCAAAGGGAAAATTTTCTATTTGAAAAAATTTAATTTTTTTCATTGTTTTCGATTTTTTTTTTTTTTTTTCTTTTAATAAATTTAAGAATCGATAAAAAGTAAATAATCTGAAATATAGTCAAATTTAATATTTGACCCTTTTTTGAACCCCAAAATTAAGGGGGCACAATTGCCAAATTTTTTACCTATTGCATTCCCCTTTTACATTTTGGTGACGTTTTAAAGTTAACCTCCTTTTTTTCACTTTTTCAAAAGCATCTCCACATGTATTTGGGGGTAAAAATATGATTTGAAGCATGCCAAAAGGCTTGGGCAGTCGGGGGAAAAGGGCAAATTGCTTAAAAAAAGTCGAAAATTCGAGTGGGTACTCTAAAAAAAGGGAATTTTTTAGTTAGATTTTCTACGAAAAATGTGATATTTTTCAAAAAAGTAATATGTCAACGTTAACCTTCAAAAATAGATAGTTTTAAAATTTACATTTGAACCTTTTTTTGGCGCAAAAAGTTTTCACCCCAAATTGTTAAATTAAAAAAAAAAAAACATTTTGTCAAAACGTTTTTTATTTACTAAAGTCACATTCATTTTTTTGAAAACCTAAGTAAACTCACACATGTCTTTTTTTTTTTTTTTTTTGGGGTGTGCTCTGATTAAAAAATAACATTGCCAAGATTATTTGGTCAGTCCCTGAAAGTGTCCCAAAAATGCTTGAAAAAAAGGGCGAAAAATCGAGTGGGGCACGGTCATGATTCGAAAGTTATCACAAACGGAGGCCCTTTGTTCCCTTTTTGGGTTATTTTATAAACATTTATATTACACCGGTGTAGATATTATTTGGGGTGGATTTGCTGGGTCAAAAAAGAAAAGTAAAATTTGTAAGTAATGACAGCGAAAAGAGTTTGAAAAAATTGCATGTTCCTAACATTTTATGCTTGGGATTGAAACCCCTACATTATAGCGCCCGCGTTTTAAAGATTTGATTTTAAAAATGCGATGCGTCACAATAAATATTTGTGCGTACATCAATGTCCGGGGGACCAACAAAAATCAGGTCGAGATCCCTTTTTTACTGGGGTGTAACCAACTTTAGGTCCCCGTCATTCCCCACGGATTTAGTTGTGAAGGCCCCAAAGTAACATAAAGTTTAAAAATTTTTAAATTTCCCTTTTCCCATCCGTGGGGATCCCCATCACTATCCGGAAAACATCGAAACTTTCTTCAAACCCCTTTTCCCCATTGACTGAAAAATTTTTGCAATCTTTTTAATTTTTCAAGCGTTTTTGCAAGTAAGTTTGTTTGGGGAGGACTCACAGTTCGGGGCACGCAGACCTTGGGCAAATTTCATGCCAAAAGTTCCAACACGGTAAGGTTCTGGACGTCCAACCATCCCCTCCACGTAAAAATCACCATTCTCACCTTTCCCCCATCAGGGGCGTTGGATCGGGAAAGATGGGGCGTGGTTGAAACATCTGTACCAAACTGCGTTGTAATTTGCCCTCGAAACGAGTGCAGACAAACAGTCATGGCAAAGGTGGTAAAAGCCAGAGTCAAAAATTTTCCACACTTACTTCTGGAACAATTTTTGCCGAGCTGATTTACGCTAGGGGGGTTAGTCGTTTAAAAGGTAACGGGTTTTCAGACAAAAGCTTCGATTTTTTAAGGAAGGGTTTACGTCTTAGTTCCCAAACATGGGCCATTTTAAATTTAAAACTTCACTAAAGTCAATTTTTGCCAAGCGTTTTAAGCGTCAAAGCATGGAGTCCCGGCAGAGCTCCCCAATTTGGAAACATCAGTTAAAGTGTTCTGTTTTTTGTCTGCTTTTTTGAGATCCTGGCGAACCCAAGCACAGAGACATAAAAAATTTGGGACGTCCGTGTCAGAAGAAATTTAAAGCCTTTTGGGGCTTGGAGCCTTGTAGTGATGCATGCTTTTGCATTAGCCGCATTCTCTTTTAAAAATTCGTTTAGGATAAGGCTGCCAGCTGACGGAGGTATCTTCACGCAAGACTCTTCATTAGTAACGTAGAAAAACTTTGGGACCAAGTTCCTTTTCCCCCTTTTTTCCCCGGGTTTCAATTTCAAAAAAAAAAATTGATTAGCTTGTTTTTTTTATGAGGGGCTTTGGGGAAATCCTCTCCGACACGAAAAGCGGGGGCCCCCCGGGCAAATTTTTAACTTCAAGAAATTTTGGGGGTCCTCCTCCAAGTCGTTCCCCAATTTTTTTTTTATTTAAGACTTTCTAAAACCCCCCCCAAGGGCAATGCGATGGGGGGCGCAACCCCCTGCTTTTCAAACGCTGGGTGCCCGCAGGGGTTTTTTAGTATTTAGTGAATCATGTGATTTCTTCTACTCGTTCGCTTAATTTAAAAATTTTCGAATTTCACGGTTTTATTTGCAAATTTCCCTCACCAAAAAATATCTACAACCCGGGGGTAATATACTATAAAACCCCCCCCCCCCCCCAAAAAGGGCAAAAAGTCTCCGACCCACTGATATTTTCGACCTTTTTTAGCATAGTTTTTCATTTTTACGACTGACCCAAAAATTCTTGGCAATACTTTTTTAATTAAAAAAAAAACAGAGCACACACCAAAAAAGACATGTTTGACATACTTTTTGTCTTTGATAAAAAAAGGGGAAAGTGGGAAATAGTAAAACAAAAACTTATGACAAAAGTTTTTTTTTTTTAAAATTTAAAAATTTTTTTGACAAAAAATTTTTCGTCTAAAATTTTAAATGTTTAAGTTTCAAAAATATCTAGTTTGAAGGTTTACGGGTTTTAAAATTACTATTTTGAACAATATCAATTTTTTCGTAGCAAACTAACTGAAAAAATTTCCCTTTTTTTAGGGGTACCCACTCGATTTTCGACATTTTTAAGCAAAATTTGCCTTTCCCCGACTGACCCCAAGGGCCTTTGGGGTATGCTTCCAAAAACAGGGAAATTTCACCCAAAAACCCGGGGTGTGATGCTATTCAAGTGGGTAAAAATGGGGGTTAAAAATGAAACTCACCAAAAAGTAGAAGAGAAGGGAATATTGTTAAAAAAAATTGGCAATTGTTGGGCCCAGTTTTGGGTCATAAAAGGTCAAATATTTTAAATTTGACTTTATTTCATGATTTTTTACAATTTTTTCGATTTTAAATTATTAAAAAAAAAAAAGAAAAAAAAAACGCAACAATGAGAAATTAATTTTAAACAAAATATTTTAAAAATTTGACCTTTGACCTTTAATTTTTGGGGAGAAAACTACCGCTGCTGGGCATCATGGTGTTCGGGAAACTCTCTTCAAGACCTTTTTATTTATAGGCAACCTTTTTCCCCAAATTTTTTAACCCACATTCCCCTTATGCAAAAGGGCTAATGTTTTTTTTAAGGGGTTTTTTTGGTTTAAGTAAAGCTGGGAAAAAGATATCTTCAAATTTCCCGGGGTGGGATTGCCTATTGTTTAGTAAAGTTGTTTAAAACAAAGTAAACAATTCGATGAAAAATAAATCACAATCAACATCACCCACCCAAAAACTCTCTTTGAAATTCTTGACCCGGAACGTGACTGTTGTGTTCAGAGCTTTCTCTAACGACTCACTTGTTAGCTGCGATAGTTTAAAGTGATCTTGAAACCGTTTTAATTGGTTGCTAAGTTCTGCCTCGAACCTTGGAACAAAAACATTGCCTAAAGGAGAGAGAAACACAACCCGCTTCTTAGCGTCTTCCTTCAGGACACGGATAACATCGTCCATGAAATCAACCCCTGCTGGGAGTTGACCGGGATTGCTTTGAGTGGTGTCGTCTGCAATCACAAGCAAATGATCCAGGGTTCCCCTCCAAACAGACAGGAACGCATCTTTCTTCTGAACGAAACATTTTAGTCCAGTAAACAGGAAGGACTCTTTCACATCATCAAGGACTTGGACGAGCTTGCTGCAACTCGCCTTGATGCCCGGGTCTGCAGAGTAATGTGAAGCAGTCCAGGCTTTTCACGAACAAGATTCTTCAAGTCCTCAATTGATGATTCACAGAAAGCCACGTCCAAAGTTAAGTTTTGAACCTGTTCGTGGTGTATTACTTCCAGCGATTGTTTGCTGATTGCTTTGTTTAAAATATCACTTTTTTCATGTAAAATAACGTTACTGTTTCTGCACCAGTCATGAAATTCTTCCACAAAGATGCCTGTAATTCTCTTTGCTTCCCTTTCAGTGCACGAGTGTACTTTACGTATTTCAATTGAAATCAATTCATCCATTTCTTCTACTCTCGGTTCTCCACTAAATATCTTTAGTTTTTTCAGAAACTCATCTCCAAACGTTTTCCCCTCTAAACAAGAAACTATATCACGACACTCGCTGGCATCAAATATAAACTCCTTCTCGGTTCCGACCTTCACAACATTGTCTACAGTTGAAGACTTGTTAGTAATGTTACCTTTAATCTCTTCAGAAACGATTGCATTAGTAAATATTCCAAAGAGACAATTTTCAAACTTGTTATCCAAGATTTCCCCTCCATGCCCTGAACCCATCTCATCTTTAGCTGTTACAAAGGACGCGAGGTATTTTACCAAGAGAAATCTCCTTTACTTTCATTGAGCAACTTTGTATTTTATACTAGCCTTGTCTTTATGTTTAAGCTGCAACAAGTAAGTCACCCAGTGACTCTCATTGTCAACTTCACGAAGAAAACTAAACAACACGTTCATCGAAGGCTCCAACCCCGTCCACGTTTGAAGCTATTGGAATCGACGTCCACTATTGATGCCTTTCAAGAAGAGTAGAGCGGCTACCTTCTTCAAACATCTGACCATCAGTGGTGGCCAACCCTTGAGCTTCTTGTAGGTACCTACAGGTGTAAAGAACTTTGACATTGGAAATCATTTTTATATAACCAAATCAAGTTCAGATGAAGGAACTGAAAACAAAGTGCTGACCCAAATAACGGTGTAATTCTCTTTTGTACAATATTTTCTAATTTTCCCCCGATTAGTGTTTTCTGTTACACATCCAACTCTGTGGTATCATTTGGGTTTGTTTTATTCTCCTTTTTTAAAATAAGCCCCCCCTCAATCCAATCATGGGTCAATGGATATTGACGGATTTCTCTTTACTACAATATCCCTTGAGTAATTGCCACTTTCAACGTTATTCGGGCCCGACGCTTCAATTGTAGTTATTAGTCTTAAGCCGATATGACGGGAAACAGACTAGAATTTAGAAGGAAATGTTAACAATTAAAATCCCTTTTCGGTCATATGTCGGGAGGTCCCGAAGTACACTTTTCTAAATCCCCAATGAAAAGTTTGCGAAAAAATTAATTTTTCCGGAACATTATTTTGGAGGTTTTTTTTAATGTTGCCCACTTATTGACGTCATCGCCATTTAATAATAAACAAAATAAAGTACCGAAAGGGTTAAAGACGTCTCATTGCTAAGGTGCATCCGCGACACAAATACGATCCAGATATCGCTTTTTGCGTTTGTTTAGCTGTGGTCCCAACGAAAGAATGCAGATGGCTCGAAATTGTATTCCCAAAATAACAACTTTGTCAACTCTATTCACGCTAGCTCAGCGTGGATTTAGTACACGGAGGAACTCTGTGATCTAGCACGGATAATTTTTGCTTGCGTTGGTATTTGGTAAAAGATAATTCTCTTTCATTCATAAAGGCAGCATTCCATTCACCACGCATCACAGCTCCTACCCAGCAAAGCATCTGCATTCTTTCGTTAGAGCAAGTATACCAGCGCAAATACCAGCAACATTGTACCTAACATATCCACAAAGACAGTAATGGCAAGCTATACCGCTGTCTTCTCTAGCTACAGTGCTGCTGGTGTTTGCACTAGTAACTAAAACAAACGCAATTGATAATTCTGCCCCCTTTAACCGCTAGATCGCATTGATCTTCCTCCACGTCGCGGACTGACAATGTAGAATAACATTTCAAATCATGAATTTAAATAAAGAGGAGGCCAGCATTCTCATTTTTCGAGCATTCAAATTTGTCAAACAATTTTAGTCGCATCTATTTGTGACTTTATTTGTGTAAAAATTAATTATGAAGGCGTCTATTATAGAACAAACAAAAAATAAATGATATCTTCTAGAATTTAGAATCTGAAAAATGGCGAAAAAAACACTCAAATAACAACACATTTAATGATTGATCTATGATTAATATTTACAAATATGTACTGATCTGTTTTGAGTGCTGATGTCCATCATTATTAAGAATGTCAAGTTGTATTAAGATGTGGTCAGATCAGGTCAGGTCAGGTCAGGTCAGGTCAGGTCAGGTAGGTCAGGTCAGGTCAGGTCAGGTCAAGTCAGGTCAGGTCAGGTCAGGTCAGGTCAGGTCAGGTCAGGTCAGGTCAGGTCAGGTATTATTATAATTATTATTGGCAAGGCGAGGAATGATTTATTTCTACTAGGCTCGGCACCTCCACCAATAACGAGATTTCAAAGGCAGGAAGAAACCTAATTTTAGTTTTGTAACACTATCTACCTTTCCACTTCTGGAAATCGCCTATTTCCAGCCTTACGAGCCTAGCTCGCTCAAAAAGATTTGTTCTAAAACTGCCATATCTTACCCATATCGAAAGTACTCACAGATTATGACTCAGTCAAACAAAATCTTGTTATTTGATAAAACGTATTAAGAGAGTATAGGACATGCGTTTTAGGCAAATTGCTGTTCGCTCGGCCAACTGACACCACAGGTGTCTGAAATTTTAAACATCAAATGTGGAATTATAGGGCTCTGCAGTAACACATTTTTAAATTATATAATTTATAAAAATTAAATAAGTTTTCACGAATTTTGATTTTGCTAAAAACTCTAAAATTGACCATATTCATGATTTTTTTCTGACTGATTAAAATCAAAATTTGGAAAATCTATGACCACAGGGCTGTCCATGTATGCTTTATTGACAACTTTGCAAAGTTTCATATACGTTGGATGCATCTTGGCCGAGCAAATAGCTTATGTGCCAAACTGCCAAATGTGCCCATTCCTCTTAAGTA
>JAMZAV010007087.1:0-32387 GCA_024449915.1 Sweltsa coloradensis | reverse complement strand
ACAATAAGTATTTATTTCTTATTTTTCAATATCGCAAAACATCGGTATTCGGTCATATTTTTTTTTTTGCAATTGAGGCGAGTTCCTTATATCATTGTACTACGACTGGAACTACTCGTTTTTACATTGGACCACCTAGCATTGCACCGGTTGTTGTTTCATGGTCAGTTTAAAAATAATGTTCACAGGTGGGTTTGTGAAAGTACAATGTAATGGAATACACACAAAGACCGGCGGGTTTTATTGCATCACACATGGATGGAGATATTGAGCAACTGTTTTTATGTAATAACAAAAAAGGTATTTATTATGGAGGCTAAAAATGTTTATTTGTATTTCTTACAACTGTCTCTGGCTTGGCATAGTGTTACGGGCTCATACACAAGGACAATATTACTGCTACAGAGTTGTATGTACCCTACAAATAACAAACTATTTGGGTAAAAGGACATCATTGGCTGGTTAAGGATTATTGTGTTTTTTTGGGGTTGGCATGCCAACGGCGGGTCTCTAATTGTGTAAGGAAAAGGTTGGACATTGACTGTAATTTACTGGCAATGTTAATGAAAACTTTTCAATTGGTGCAATGCTAACAGGGTTTGAGTTAAACACGATACATTCCGCTACATTATTTTAGTCGATACCGTTTCATATTACGTATGCGTTCATATACTTTTTTATTTAATGTAATTTTTTTATTTTATGCATTTAAAAAATGCTATCTTTCCTATTTTTTTCTCTTATAATTTGTTTCTATTACTTCCTTGCAGTTACTTAACTTCATTGCAGATTAACCATGCATGTTCATCAGTTGATCCTACATGCATACTCTAATAAGGAGGATATGCCTTTGGTTCATCTTATGTTAAACATTAATTTACATAATGATTCATTGGCTGCAACTGACATTAGGTCAGACTTTTTCAAGTAACTACATTAAAGTAATTTCATTACAGAAAACCACAATTTCAGAAAATATACTCAACACAGCCAACATTGATTGTTTTCAAATCATTTATTGGACATAACATATGATTTACTAAATACAAACTTCAAGACTCAACAAAAGTATTTGGAAATAGTTACATGTTTCTCGAGGGTGGGACTGGCTTGCGTTCCTTTACCTGGGACTAGTATGTTCCCGGAGGATGGGACTACTTACGTTCCACGTCCATGCTGTACCGACTCTTGAAGTAACTACATTCAAGTAATTTCATTACAGAAAACAACAATTTCAGAAAATATACTCAACACAGCCAACATTGATTGTTTTCAAATCATTTATTGGACATAACATATGATTTACTAAATACAAACTTCAAGACTCAACAAAAGTATTTGGAAATAGTTACATGTTCCCCAAGGGTGGGACTGGCTTGCGTTCCTTTACCTGGGACTAGTATGTTCCCGGAGGATGGGACTACTTACGTTCCACGTCCATGCTGTACCGACTCTTGAAGTAACTACATTCAAGTAATTTCATTACAGAAAACAACTATTTCACAAATCATGCTCAATCAAGCCAACAGCCAACATTGATTGTATAAATATAATTTAATTAACATTACTTAGGATTTTATTAATACAACATTCACTACTCAACAAAAGTATTTGGAAATAGTTACATGTTCCTCTAGGGTGGGACTGGCTTGCGTTCCTTTTCCTGGGACTAGTATGTTCCCGGAGGATGGGACTACTTACGTTCCACGTCCATGCAGTACTGACTGATTGGACAACAATCGTTATGAACTACATAGTGCATTAGTTAAAAAAAAAAATTATTTGACAGAGTAATTAATTTTATGTACGCATTACGCGGCGTGCTATATTTTTCATGTTTATGTTGAGTTGAATTGAAATATTTTTTTGTTATACAATATAATACAATTATGTGTCACACATAATAAGAAATTACGGTAAACACGCGCAATCATTAATAACAAACACATCTTCATTCGTTGTATAAGCCAACAACTATGGGTAATATACTTTGCTGACACACAATTCATCACTGAACTGGAGTTTAGGAACTAGTTACATGTTCCCTGCATGTGGGACTGGCTTACGTTCATTTTCCTGGGACTAGTATGTTCCTGGTCGATGGGACTACTTACGTTCCACGAACATGCAGTGCTGGTTGTTTGGTCACCACTCATTATGAACAATTATGTGGTTTCGTTGTAAATAAAAATAAAGGGAATTGACATAATTTTTTACCATGTATGCACATTACGGAGTAAGCATTTCATTTATGTTCATGTTATGTTTTGTTGGGGAATATTTCTAATATAGGACTATTCTTTTAAAATATTCATAGTAACAAATAATACAGTTTTTCACTATTATACGCAATTATGATTGTGCAAAACATTGATATTGTGTAATCCATAAACTACGGGTAACACAAAAAATAATTGCTGATATTTAACAATGATGCTACCGTTCTGGTTCTTTTACAATTATTAATACATCGATGTCGCTATAAAATAGTTTCAATTTTGAATTTATTTTAACAAAGTGATTCGGTTTGCAAGTAACGCATTAGGACAAAGTATTATCGAAAGGGAACATATTTCTGATTATTTAATTATCATTAACGTTCATTAACAAGACATACACCCTTGGTCACCGTTGGACCTTGGTTACGTCAATTAAGGGATTAGCACATGTTCCCTATGTGTGGGAATTACTTTCGTTCTTATACCTAGGGGTGGTATGTTCCTTGGGCATGGGGCTAATTACGTCGGACGGACATGATGAGATTACGATTTAGCCAACAGTAATAACAAACAAAAAATATTCACGTTACAAACATCAATTTATACCACTAACTAAAACATACTTTAATTCGAGGCACGCCTTACATTACGGTGGTAAATTTGAAAAAATCATTACATAACATTTATTTATTCTAACTTAATATTTCATATTACGCGATTCAATTTCGCTAATTGCATAAAAATAAAAAAGTCCAACACAATATCAATTGCACAACACATCTGTATTCATTGGGTAATCCAACAACTGCCCACTACACAAAAAACATGTTTGCAAAAAAAAAAATTCTTTGATACAACAAAGTTAATTCCAAACAGGATAACAACCAATTCTTGGTAATATCTACAATGACTGATAATACTTGCATTGACGGAAGTACACAATACATTGTGTTCCGTTCAATGGGCACCGACTACCGTTTCGATGCCTTTTACTAATTTGCCAGGAGTTTAATTATGTTTTATGCACAAGGCCGACATGCTTACACCTACCTACGTCTTTAAGAATATTTTTTAGGAAAGGATGATGCCATCCACTACTACCGACAGAAACCACCACGGTGTAAACACGATGGGGACAAACCTTACATCAGGGTGCGCAGGATTCTACACGTGTTCCATGAAAGGAGTACAACTGTCGGGGTACAACCAACAAACGTCAACAGGTGTGATCATCGTACGCATCGTTATGGTGTGAAAATCTACGACATTACTATTTCTACACTTACTCTATTACAGTGTTCGCTGTTTCAGGTTGGGAGAACCGTCAACCGACACTGGGCATCACACTCGATCATGCAGATTATGTTGGTTCCGAAAGCAGTACCTTCCACATCTGGGCATCAACATTCGGGCAATGCGCTGTTGCATCAACGACTGTGTCTAACTTTGTGTACACAACTTGATGGAAAATTCTAACTATTTGTGTGCAAAGTACTTCCATGTCCTACTTGCAAATTGATTCGCAGACAATTAATTTCTTTTGCTATGCAAAATTTTTATTTTTCATTTAAATAAATATTTTGACACATTGTACAATAATTTTATTTCTTTACCTTTTATCCTTTCTTTGTCGGAGTTTTGCCTTGCAACAATATAAACGACAAAACGTTACCCGCAAACTACCGAATCGCGGCCGTACACGGACCGATTCGCGATTTTGTCGCGTCAACGAGGTTTTCCAACTACGAGGTATTCCGAGTACGAGGTTTTCCACGCACTCCGCGTAGCGGCTTCAAGCCGCGCTTGCGCGACTTGTAGTTGATAATAGTCAAGCTTCTATGGAGTAATTGTTTATTATATACCTGTAAAAGGCTTATATCAAAACCTTTTTTCCTATGACTTCAAACCTAACGTTTTTAAAATTATTCTCTAATTTGAACAGTGTAGCCCACCAGTTCGGTCATGACCGTCGTGTAATTCAAATTGAAGAATTAGGCAGTAGCAGTATAGAGTAGAAACTCAATAGTATTAGTAGGTGTAGGTCATCCATAAAGTGATTTTTCCATGTTTCAAACCATTTTCCAACCAGAAAGAATGTTCGTACCCAACCAAAATTGGCATGTGTTGTCAGGTACCTAAATCCCCCGGATTAAGTCAGTTTTCAAGTTCAAATCACGTTGAATGATGGCTGGTTACACCTCGGTGTGCTGCCTGTGTTAGCGCACCGCGGCTTGGCTGCGGCGCCCTGACGGGCACCCAGATTTTAAACATCTAGACGCCACGGTGTCGAATTGATTCTATTTCTTTGTAGAATTAAAATCAGTTTTACGCGGAATACTAATCATTCTTGCTTCAAACTTTCCCCCTTCTCTTCCCCAATAATCCCATTCCAATGTGTATCGGGAAAAGGTAACGCGAGAGCCGTGTTTAGCGAAGGATGTGGGCTGCGTGAACTTAGCAATTATTTTTTGTTTAGAAGGCGAATCATAGAATATGGAAATACACACAATGGGGTGGGGTTGGGTTTCTAGTGATCTCAGAGTAATTGTTTTTACCGGCTTCAGCCTGCTCACTTGTCGGCTACCTACAAGTTAGAGCGCGCTTGTTGGGACACTGATAGTTGTACAACCTAGCAGACAAATAGGAAGTTAATTGGTTGCCGGGCACTTCTGCTCAGTCAACAATTCAATCTTAGAGCTTGTAGCGCATGCTTGTGTAACTACTTCACCCCTAATGACGCGCAAATTTTGAATTTGTATTTGAAATCAGAAAACTTGCTGTTTTGAAATTAAGATGCTTCTTTGCTTCAAATCCAAGCTAGGTAAAAATTATTGTTGCGATGTATTTGCTGCGCATTTATCACGTTAATATTATACAATGTATTTTTTTTTACAGGATGATAGCTGTTAGGCCTATTCGCCACTAAAAGTAATAAGAGATCGCGCCACCGTCGCGCGGATTCTTGCAATATGGCTGAAGGTATGGGGGTTCGCCTCTGTTTACTACGCGCTGGCGTATGGAAATCAACAGTCTTTTAAAGCGACAACGACACATGTTTATGTCTGACTCTGACAACAATTATAATAATAATATATGCTACTGATATTAAGTTTAAGAAGAAATGGTTAAATTGGCGATTCTCGTTATATAATGGGTTTGGTGTGTCGTGCAGATGATATAGTTTTTCGTTGATTTTTGTGCCTGCATTTTGCACTCGTAACATAGCATTCTATGTTTTTCCAACTGACAACATATAAAGCTACACGTGAGTGGTAAACGGCAAAACAAATGTGGTAGTATAATAATTATACCCTGCCCCCTCACACACACAGAAAGACATTAATTGCCAATAATCACATCAAAATCTCGTATCATTGTTTCATTTGGTGGCTTACTGAACGATTTGTAATACATAATTGATTATATACATTGAATTCAATATATTATATTCTAGCACTGACCTGCAGTGAGTGTATATCTTACCCACAAATTGGGGTCTTTTACATACAGTGTTATATTGATGAAGACTAGAAATAAGAGAAAGTAGGAACTAAACTAAGTAGGCCTATAGTAAATTGAAACATAGTGTGGTAAAATAATTAGTAATAGGCCTAATGTCATGCAATGTCATGTGTAAAACAATAACAATAATAATAATAATAATAATAATAATAATAATATGTAACTGACAGTAACATAATTATGTATTATGTATGAAAATTTGAAAATGTAAAGCTAACACATTGCGTGGAAATAAGAAGATAATGAAATCATACAATGGTTTAGGTAGACACATTGTCATGTCTTAGTGTTTTGAATAATATTTTTAAAATTACGGTATGGCTACACTTAATTTCTACGGCATTGATCCACAACCATACTTCGATCAATTGTTTATATTTACTTATGGAGTTTGATTGCCTAATTTCTAACGAAAATGTTACATAGTTGATATCCTTTGAATCCCAACATATTCTAAATTAAAAACATGTGGAGAGTGGTAGGGCTTGGTTGCCTTAGTACCCTACATACATGCATGGTCGTAAATTGTATTCAGTTTCAAATATTATCATGGTGTCACAATGGCGATATTATTACGCAAAGGTCACCAAATAAGGACTTGAATTCTTCATGGATCCCCGGGGCCTTTGTATATGTTGTACTTTTATACCAGGAAACTGTAAAAGGTTTGACCTAAAATATCATGAACAATATCGCCATTGTAAATCATTTTTAAATGAAAAGGATAAACGTTAAATAAATAAATACATAAATACATATTATTATGAGTATGACTTGTCGTCAATTTCGTCAATAAAATCAAATGATGAAAGCCCAATCCTCAACATTTTGTCACTTCATTGACTTGCAAAATTAAACGTTTTCAAGATCAATAGATATATTGAAACGTCATTTTTTACTCTATTACAGTATTCTTGATTATAGCAAACATCAATATTGTGGACTGTTGCATGTATTTATATCGCCAACAGTCCCAAAACTAATGCAATCGTAGTACAAATCTGTGTGAAAAAGCATACGCGCGGTAGAAGTTACCCCCAAACCTCCAGTTGAGCGCTTCTCCGCCAGAGCGCATATCTGCAACTTTTAGAGGCGAATATGAAACAAAATAAAATTGTTACTACTAAACCTTCCTTGGGCAATTATTCATTTGATATGATGTTGGGTGAGAGCATCAACACACAAAAGCAACACAATAGTATTTAAACATCATTCCGTATTTATGTGTTTTGGGGTTGTAAGTTATGTGTTATTAAAATAAATTGCTGGGGACATTTCGCCGCGCGAATATATTTGGTTGTGTTCACGTTTAAGCCCAAAGTATGTGGACTATCCTCAGGGTGGGCCTAATTAAATAATAAATGTCCCAATTTTTTAATTTAAAATATGATAATATCCGGGTCTCGAAAGCCTAAAATTAGAAATTTATATCTACTTAATATTTAGGTACAGACACAGGATGGTAAATAACTGTAAAATAAATGTTAAATGAGTTCCCGAGATTATTTTGCATTAAATATTCGTTCCTAGCCAAAAGACTGTGCTGTATTGTTGATGTTGTTGTTGTTGTTGTTGTTGTTGTTGTTGTTGTTGTTGTTGTTGTTGTTGTTGTTGTTGTTTGTTGTTGTTGTTGTTGTTGTTGTTGTTGTTGTTGTTGTTGTTGTTGTTGTTGTTGTTGTTGTTGTTGTTGTTGTTGTTGTTGTTGTTGTTGTTGTTGTTACTGTAAGATACAATTCATTTTTTTTTACGATCATGGACTTGGCTGCGTCGAGTGAAATATAAATTAGAGTGAAATGTAAAAATTATCAATTTTTTATTTGCGAAATAACACTATAGGCCTATAGACATAATCGTAAAAAAAGTACAAAAATCCCTTTCCCTTAGCTAGATGAAATTGTCGCTCTCCATTACAACATATGGGGTCTACACAATCAATGTGTTATGTTAATTCCCCACCCTGTATCCTCCTGTCTCACCCCTCGTGAGATCTTCCACAATTATACCGCGTTAATAAATTATTACCATAATTTCTCTAATGTTTTCAATCTGCTAGAAGTCAAAAGCGCAATTGGGAATAGAGATAGTGCAGACTGCAGAGGCTGGCCTTCCTTATCTTGATATGTTATCTGCTCGCCAGCATTCCAGCCCCAGCCCCCCCCCCCCTACCCACTGCGCCAACGCTCGTGACCTTGTGACAAGATATAAAGCAGATGCAAGGAAGGAACAGTGAGTGTTCCTGATTATGAAATACTACTTCATCCGCACGTCATTGTTTATAGGACAGCATAAGGGACTACGTCTGGGATGAGCGCGTTTCAGCGGAAGTTAAAAAAGTGAAAAGAGAAAGAATTTCAACTGTTTATTGATGATAAAAGCATGAAATAAAAGTGTTTTTATTATTTTCATTTTTACCTTTTGATGTTTTCTGCTATGTAATTGAACAGCTATTGTATTTTCCAGTACTATGTCCTATTTCAACCTTAAAACAGAGCCGCATTATTCCAGTTATAGAGCAAATACAGTTAGCTCTTGAAGGGGTTTTTAATTTTTTACATTTAATTTCCACTTTTCAATAGCCAAACTCTGGTCTACTAATGAAAAGTGAAAAGTAAAAAGTAAACAGAAAAAGACCTTGAACAGTTGATTGTGACTGGTCAATTTCAG
Organism: Sweltsa coloradensis; assembly: GCA_024449915.1. Lineage (NCBI taxonomy): Eukaryota > Metazoa > Arthropoda > Insecta > Plecoptera > Chloroperlidae > Sweltsa > Sweltsa coloradensis. Next base: position 23,982 of record JAMZAV010007087.1, on the reverse strand, counting down.
AAAAAAGGTGGCAGATATCAAAACATGTCCCAGAATGCATATAAACCTAGCTGTGAAATATAGGTAGTAAAATGCTTGTCAAAATGTCAAATGTTTCACATTGCCAATTTGAGCATATTCTTTTGAAGAAAGAAATAATAAAAGAAGTTGAGGAAAAGTCAGTAAAATCACCATAAACGTCAATCAATTATCATTGTTTTAGAATACGATTCAAAAGAAGAAATTAATTGATTATTACTAGTAAGGTGGCTTTGTTGACATGTTTGTTATTTACTGGTTTTGAATAGCCCTATCTTCTGTTTACTTTTCTCTTTTCACTTTTTGAACTGTGTAACGTATTCACACGATTTCTTGTGTAATTTGCAATTGTTATTTTTTTAAACCGCGTCCGCCGGTAATGTGGACGGGTACTCGGGTCGTAAAAAGTTTAGTTTCGTCATTTCTAGTCTCAATGATACAAGATATAGTTAAAAATATAATCTGAGTAAAAAAATATCTGGCGGTCATTTGCAGCGCATTTGTTGTGTAATATTATTTTATACTATAAGCTAGAGATAGTGTCATCATGCCTTGAATCTCGCCACAATGTGCAATTATTTTAACCAACACACCAATACGGTAAACATAACATATTATATATTTTGTGTGCTTCATCCCAAAAATAGTAATTTATTAATCTGTGTTGTGTTGCCAAGTTTTATTTCACGTAATTCAAATAGCAGATTAAGATATACTAAAATAAATAAATAAATAAATTGTATTTAGAGTCTACCCACTCAGTTATATTACTGATTTTCAGTGGGGGACAGAAAACCAAAGCGACCCAGCCAACCCTGTAGGCCCCGATGCAATCAACGAGTGAACGATAACCAACCAAAATCAATATTTTTAATCTTCTTTATTTATATATATATAAACGAATGTATGTCTGTATGTTTGTCCTTTATGCATTACTACACCATTTATCCGATCTCCATGAAACTTGGCACATTTATGTATTTTTCACAGGGAAGGTTTCTATGCTATCCATTTTGTTGTTACACGTGGTGATCGGTGCCTGAAACACATAAAGTGAAAAAACTATCATGTTTTTCGAATGTAGTGTAGTGTGGTCGCAGACTATGTTATTGATGACGTAATGCAGGCTGCTGATGACAAACTAAGTTTCATTTCGATAAGGAAGACTGTTCTTATTCGGATTTAAACGCAACGTGGCTGACATCTGGTGAGCGAAGCGCGAACCCGCCGGAGTAGCATTAAGTTGAGATATGGCCGCTTATAAGTATGTTTTCCTATGGCACTTGCAATGGATCACGACTCAAATAAACACTCAATAAAGACAAAACTACACCACCAATTTACGAAATTGAGTTTGTAAGTCTAGTGGAATATCTGTAGCCACATCGTATACATCCTAGATAGGAAAATGTTAGTGAAAATAAGTGTGAAAGTTGAACTTCGGGGACGATAACTTTTGAAGTAACCCGAAGTAGGGTAGGATGTTTTCGTCGGTTTAATCGGGGAAATAATATTGTAGGGGACGTTTGAATAGTATAAGATTATATTTAGACTATCTATGAATGAAATAAAATGGTAAGATTGTTAAAAACACGTGATGATGGTTGGAGCATCAGCTTGTCATGAGTTGGTTCATTTCTAGGCCTACAAGTGGGCGTGTGTAGCCCTATATACACACATGCTCTCAATGTAGGATGTTTTCGGCAGTTAGATCGTGAAAAAATACTGTAGGTGACGTTTAAATAGTGAAACATTATAATATTAAAACTATCTATGAATGAAATAAAATTGCAAGATTGTTAAAAACATGCGATGATCGAGCATCAGCTAGTCATAAGGTCGTTCATTTCTAGGCCTTTAAGTGGGCGTGTGTACACACTCCACATCAATCATTTGTTTGATATTTTCGAGCCTGATCGGCAACTTATTTAATAAAAACTTACTCTACGCTGGTCAATACCAATGATATTACGCCCATGGAGAAAAGACTCTGATAACAATTTTGAGCACGAAATTGTTTCTCAGACAGATCTAGGCGTTCCGTAGGAGGGCCTAGGCCCTAGACCTTAGCTCGTTGTAACGTGTAGAGGTACAATCCAATTTTTATGCGCTTCGTTACGAGGACGGATTAAATAATACTCTGCCGAGATGAACATTATTATCTGTGTAGAAACATTTCCCTTAACCTGTTGCGTTGGTAACGGGCTGGGGTGAGGGATAAAGAGGGAGAGTGTAAGGGGTAGGAAGAAGAGGGGATATAGATCAATATATAAACTACATCAGCTGGAGGAAAGTCACGCGTCCAATTCCAGGCGCGTTGAAACTCGGTTTCGAGTGATGACCTGATGATCTTTTGTTTTTGCTTCTGCATCTTTCCAAGTAGGCCTACGCAAACCCTAGGAACACTGACTGCTATGAGTTCTCCAGTTGTAGCCGATATTTAACATTCTGAAGTGGGGGCGTCCACCCTCCCAAGTACACCTCCCCCCCGCCCTGCTTATGCGCCTGTCTACTTCGAATTATCAATCGTACAATGTTATAATACCCTGAGTCTGCATCTTTCCAACTAGCTACAAGTCCGCAAACCCTAGGAACACTGACTGCTATGAGTTCTCCAGTTGTAGCCGATATTTAACATTCTGAAGTAAGGGCGTCCACCCTCCCAAGTACACCTCCCCCCCCCCCCCCCGCCCTTCTTATGCGCCTGTCTACTTCGAATTATCAATCGTACAATGTTATAATACCCTGAGTCTGCATCTTTCCAACTAGCTACAAGTCCGCAAACCCTAGGAACACTGACTGCTATGAGTTCTCCAGTTGTAGACGATATTTAACATTCTGAAGTGGGGGCGTCCACCCTCCCAAGTACACCTCCCCCCCACCCTTCTTGTGCGCCTGTCTATACTTCGAATTATCAATCGTACAATGTTATAATACCCTGAGTCTGCATCTTTCCAACTAGCTACAAGTCCATAAAACCCTAGGATCACTGACTGCTATGAGTTCTCCAGTTGTAGCCGATATTTAACATTCTGAAATTCTGAAGTGGACGCCCTGTCCACCCTCCCAAGTACACCTCCCCCCCGCCCTTCTTATGCGCCTGTCTACTTCGAATTATCAATCGTACAATGTTATAATACCCTGAGTCTGCATCTTTCCAACTAGCTACAAGTCCGCAACCCTCTTTGAGTTTTCCAGTAACCCAGTTGTAACCGCTATTTAACATTCTGAAGTGGTTGTAATGAGTTAGCATCGAAAGGTATGTGTAATCAGTTAGATAATTATTTATTGATCACTTTTGTTACATTATGTATTATGTAACTGTTGTAGTTACTTATTAATTATACATTAATTAAACACTTGCCAGTAACAGTCTGTTCCCACTTCAGTGGGTAGCCATTATTGTCCTCTCTAGTTGCATGGATTGCCGCAGCTACTACGACATAACTAGCGCTAGTAGTAGTTCACTGTAACTCTTGTTTAATTCCCAACAGTTGGCTAACTGCACAACAACAACAACTTGGAATCAGCTGTGCTGTCAGCAAAGATTAGCTGTCAGTTCACCAGCTATAAGTACACACTTATTACAGTGGGGGCGTCCACCCTCCCAAGTACACCTCCCCCCCGCCCTTCCTATGCGCCTGTCTACTTCGAATTATCAATAGTACAATGTTATAATGCCCTGAGTCTCCATTTTTCTTACCACATGTTTTTTTCAATGAGACAGGCAGAAGGGTATTGGTTGCTAATTCACCGCATTAGAAGCGAGCAGACTTTATTTTTAATGGCCATAAACCCATTTTCCTATCTATTGTTTTCAAAATTATTGGATATTTAAAAAATAAATATCAAATAGTTAATAACATAACGTGGTTCTAATATAATTACATATAGTCATGCGGATTAAAGGAAAATACAAGAACAATTATGGGGTTTTGTGGTAAAGGTGTGAATTTTGGATTGTATACTCAGAACAATATTATAAGAAACTTGCCTCGAGGAGCCATGAAAAAATCCATCCGGTTAAGGGGGTGGAAGGGGGTGAAAAAATGGCATTTTCCAAATATTCAAAAATTCAAAAATCAAACTAAATTTGATCCTAAGATTACAAAACTAATACATATTGTAGATAAAAGTCCAAATTTTAATTACAAAAATACATATCACCATATTTGTATATCTCACCAAATTTTGCACCCTTTTGTCTTTTTTACACAAATTTACTCACTGTGCTGGAAGGATTAGCCTACCAGTCACGGGTAAGTGAAAGGGGCGTGCATTTTGTCTAAAACACTCAGGAGAATGATCTCAAAACATAGGCCCGAGGAGCTTTAAAATAGTTGCTTGCTTATAGGAGAAGGGGGGGGGGGTGTACTAAAAGGGATTGATAAAACTAAAATAAAGAAATCCGTATTCAAATATTATATTAAGAACGCCATATTAATGTGAGTTGGAGATGAGGGTCTAAACTTTAATTTAAAAAATTAAAATTTCACCATATGTAAATCTGATCAGATTATGCGCCCTTTATCCCATTTTCATTAATTTCCTCAATATTACGAAAGTGTATCGTGTGACCACTCATTTTGTCACAAATTATCCTAATATTACGAATTAGGACGAAAATAAAATTTTGTGATGCTTTGGGTACATTTTTACTCAATGGACTTTTATCCCAATTTCACAAATTTTCTCAATTCTTACGAAAGTGTATCGTGAGACAACTCGTTTTGTTCAAAATTATTCCAATAATAAGAACAAGGATAAAAAAGTTTTTTTTAACACCTTAGGTACAGTTTCACTCAATGGACTTTGACCCCATTTTCAAAAGTTTACTCAATATTAACGAAAGTCTAACGTGTGATGACTCTTTTTGTCTCAAATTATCCTAATGATACAAATTAGGACGAAAATAAGATTTTGTCATACCTTTGGTACAATTTCACTGAATGGATTTTGATTCTTTTTTCACAAATTTACTTAATATTAACGAAAGTGTATCTTGTGATCACTCGTTTAATTAAAAATTGAAAATTGTATTTTCTCCACATTTCATTAGTTAGGGAATTACGGTAACGGAATTTCTGAACACTATTGCTTTGAAACAGTGTTAAATGTAGGTAAAGTAGACTCCCTTGTTTAGTAATCACTCTTGTTTTCAAAAGACCATCATTAAGAGTAAGCATAATTGAAATATAACATTCGCTGGGGTAGTTCTGTTACCATGAGGTCGTCATTCCGTTATCAAAAAAATACCTTATAACAGTTTAAATATCAACCAAAATGCCCAACATCATTTAATCTTTTCATAATTTGCGTAAGACCATCTTAAAGAGTTAGATTAAACCACATGCAAGCATTACTAATGAAATCACCTCCCCTCCCCCCCCCCCCCCCACCACCTACCTCCCACACACGCACAAACGTATTTGCACAGCGCGAATACAGTCAAACGCAAGGGCGGCAATAGAACAATTCGAGCCGCAGTCAATGGGAGGGGTCCCGACGTCGACCCTCACATACCAGCTAATGTTAGCGAAAAGGATCCGCTTTTTTGTCTTCTTGTATGATCAGCAGAGCTACGCTAATACCCTGGGCCAAATCCTACCCCGGGCTCATGCGGCGTAAATTTGTTAGAGTTGCTGATTGATATTGCTATATATTAATTTGTGTTGCTAATTCCTTAACATGATACTTATATTAATAAGAAAACAGTAGTTATGAATACCATATAAACGGGAGGATCGATTGATTAAAAACGCTCATCCATCAACGTGACTATTAGATAGCATACGCAACGCGACCAGTATTCACAGTACATGATTCAAACATCATGAATGTATTATTTGATCCAATAGGTGTGTTGACAGTTGACACTTGACTACAAAACCACCAATGTGTTAGACTTTGTTTCTGAATAGGCTATTTGACGCTTATTCTTAGAAAATGGGTCAAAGACCTTGTGTGAAAATGTACCCAAGGTGTTAAAATCTCATTTTCGTCCTAATTCGTATTATTAGGATAATTTGAACAAAACGAGTATCACACGATAGACTTTTGTTAATATTGAGTAAACTTTTGAAAATGGGATCAAAATCCATTGAGTGAAATTGTACCTAAGGTGTAAAAAAACTTTTTTTTATCCTTGTTCTTATTATTGGAATAATTTTGAACAAAACGAGTGGTCACCTGATACACTTTCATTTAAAATGAGTAAATTTGTGAAAATGGACTTAAGTCCATCAGTTCTTGTCTTAGGAGTTTGTAAACGGTGACTTTGGAGCCGTCCTGGCAACGAAGCACATAATAAATTCAGAGTTGTGCTGAATCGGCCTTGTTGATTCTGGCGTTGATTCGCGGGTGTTCGCACTGTCCATACCACTGATTGCTATATTCCCTATTAAAAATAACGATCTTTGGTTGGTTATTGCTCACTCGCCGATTGCGTCGGGGCCTACAGGGTTGGCTTAGTCGCTTTGATTTAAAGTCCCCCACTGAAAATCAGTTATATAACTAAGTAGGTAGACTCTAAATCCAATTTATTATTATTATTATTATTATTTATTAAAATGTACCCAAAGCATCACAAAATTTTATTTTCGTCCTAATTCGTAATATTAGGATTATTTGTGACGAAAAGAGTGGTCACACGATACACTTTCGTAATATTGAGAAAATTTATGAAAATGGGATAAAGAACGCATAATCTGATCAGATTTACATATATGGTGAAATTTTAATTTTTTAAATTAAAGTTTTGACCTCAAACTACAATACACATTTATATGGCGTTCTAAATATAATATTTGAATACGGATTTCTTTATTTTAGTTTTATCAACCGTTTTATCAACTTTTTTGAGGGCTCCTCGGGCCAATTTTTAAATGATTCTTCTGAGTGTTTTAGACAAAATTCACGACCCTATCACTTAACCCGTGACTGGTAGGCTAATCCTCCCAGCATAGTGAGTAAATTTGTGAAAAAAAGACAAATAGCAAAATCTGATAAGATATACATATATGGTGATATATATATATTTTATTATTAAAATTTGGACTTTTATCCATGTATTAATTTTGTAATCTTAAGATCAAATTTAGTTTGATATTTGAATTTTTGAATTTTTGAAAAATTACATTTTTCACCCCCTTCCACCCCCTTAACCGGACGGATTTTTGTCGTGGCACCTCGATTCAATTTTCTTAGAATTTTGTTCTAAATATACAATCCAAAATTCACGGCTCAACTACCACAAAACCCCTAATTGTTAGGCTAATCCGCCTAGCTAATAGCTCGAGTCAGGAAATGCGTGTTTTTGCCGCGTGTCGAGATCAAAACCGATCGAAATATAGATCATCGTTTTATTGATTGTAGATATTTGATCAGGCTTACAAGAACAACAAAATTAAATGTCAAAAATTGTTCAGTTTTGATAGTAGACACTCGGCAAAATAAAACGCATTTCATAACTCAGGCTTCATGTTAATTTGAATTAATTAATTTTTAATTAGTTGTTATTTGTTGTAAATAGTAAAATTAAATTTCCTTTTCAGAATATCAGAATTTATTAAGCGAGATATTATGTAAGGTTGACTTTCGGTGAGACAACCTGAGCCCAGACTTTTCGTCGTGGCTCGAAGTTGCGTTGAGGAGGAAAATATTTCTCCATCTTAAACTAATTTCTACCAAAGCTTTACTATAGTCCTCAACTATATGGTGTGTGTATCGGAACTTCGAAGTTGCATAAATATGAGACGTTAAGCAATATCCAATCCAATCGAAGTTGCGACTGCAGATTATACAAACAGACAAGGAGTATATACTCCCCGCTCTCCGATCCTTATAAATTCTAGACGAAACATCCGAAATCTCTGAACTTAGACTTGAACTACGTTCAATCGAACAAATATTTCCCACTCTCTCTGTTTTTCTTAGATTTCTATATGTTTAATTGCTCTCTCTCTCTCTCTCTCTCTCTCTCTCTCTCTCTATGTAATGTAAATTAATGTAAATTAATGTTATTTCATCAAATATTTTATTTAAATTCAAAATTGTTATTAACTAATTAGAAATCTGAAAATGTATTTATATTAAAGGTTGGATGGAAGAAAAGGTTAAGCTGGCCTTAATCCCGCCTGGAAAATAAAGACGATTATCTATCTATCTATCTATCTATCTCTCTCATACTACTATTCTTATATTATTATTATTATATATTATCATACAATACTTATTCTCAAACCATACCTTCAACACTAGATCTAGATCAGGTACTCAGTTAACATTTCGAGCCGATAGAACCAATCTTCTTGACCACTCTTTTGCAATAAACGCTATTCGAGTCTGGAACACTCTCCCAACCAGCATCAGGATGTTTACGGAATTAGTTACGACACTTTCAAGCGTAAAGTATATCAACATTACTTGAGTAATTATAATTAATTAGCAGCTATAAACATCAGCCGCTACAGCCTTTGTTAATGATTGAGTAATGCATACCACAACCTGCTCCTGCTCACTTGTATTTCTGCATGCAATGGCTAAAGCCATATTTATTGTGTACTTTTGTGTGAATGGATGAATGAATGTTTCTTAAACTATTGTAGATTACATAAATAAATTTAAAGCCACAATTTGCATAACATTACCATATCCCTAGAAAATTTTAGCTTTGCAATAATGTTATTTCTAATGTATTATTACATAATTTAGTTTGTTTTAGTTATTTTAGTATGATGTTAACATTATGTTTAGCTCTTAAATTGATCATAGTATTTAAAAAAATTTCATTATGTTATGTAATCCGGTAATGTCGTGATTTGTTGTAATTAGGAAGTGGTTGGATGGAAGAGAAGGCTTAACAGGCCTTAATCCCGCCATCAATAAAGACGACAATCAAATCAAATCAAATCTCTCATGGTCGCGAGTAAACCCCTCGCCCGCCGCTCCTCCCACTGATTGAGAGCACATCCGAGCACTCCCTTCAGAGAATTGTGAATTGTATATCTTAGACAACCATGGAAATATAAGAAGTCTACAGCAATATGAAGAAATCGAATTATCAGCACCTACACGTCGCAGATTAACGTACGTTCTGTCAAGGCTAGCAGTCACCTTCAACGAGATTTTTTCGAAAACGGAAGAGGATGGTGAGCCTCCAACTTTCGAGTTTCGCGCCCATCTAGATGTTAGCTCAATTGTTTTCCCAGACCTTCGAACTATAATGTACGAAGAATGTGTGAACAGTTTGATGCCTGGCTTTACACTTACTACAGGCAAAGGTGCCTGGACTGACGACAGTGTTGTGTGGAAGGAACAGCAATTACCATCCATCGAGTGACCCGGCTGATGGCGACGTGTCATGGCGCCCACAGCACAACTGGTAACACCTGTACGGCTTCATAAATGGAAAGTTCTCCCCTCTCCTTTGTGCCCATTTTGTGGTTGCATAGGCACTGCAGTGCACATGATTTTTGAGTGTTCAAAAACGGAGGAAATATTCGTACGCATTCTTTTTCGTAAATTATCTGTTATGCATTTATTAAAGATAAACAATGACAAAGCAATCATGCTTGCCAATTTCATTGTCGTGCTAGCTAAAAGCACTATATATAGAACTTTTGCTCATTGTCACAGTTCTTACATTGTCTAGTGTAAGTTTTTTTAATTTAAAATCAGGACTGACGACCCAGGAGCCTCAAAACTACTATAAGTTTTTTTGTAGAAGGCTCCAATTAAGACTAAAGCTCGAGTTTGCTAAATGGGCAACATGCAACCATAGACTGAAAACAAGTGAAAACGAGTGGTGGGCGCACAGAAAAGTTCTGTGCGTAGTAGAAAACGACCAAATAGAATTTAGTTTTGAGTTTCTTACTTTTAAAGTATGTTTAATTTAACTTTAAATTAAATAAAAATTAATTTGGTTTTGTAACAACACTTTGTTCATCAAGGTTACCTGAAAAAAATGTAACAATATTATGCAATATTTTTGTTATGGTTGATGAAATTTCTGTTAACGTCACACTAATTGTTACTTATATTATTATTTTTTTGTTTTTGTAATTGGAATCTAAATTGTAACATTTGTGTACATGTTTATTTCCCAAATTGTTCGAATAAAAGTGAATGAATGAGATGTGTGAATGATTGTGTATTTTAATAATATAAATATTTTAAGTAGAATTACACGCGGACTTATATTTGCTTTAAAAATTTGTTTTGTGCTTACAACGCACATACACAACTTAGTTCTATAACAGTAATATAAGTTCATTATTATGAAAGTAACCTTATACATGTATTTTGTTTATATAGTTTCATTTCATCATTCATATGAAATATTCCTTGTTTACTTTAATATTTAGGATAAGCTGTAACAATTTAATTTAATTATTTATGTAGTTTATGTAGCACTTAAGTCAGGCTGGATGGAAGATAAGGCTTCACTAGCCTTAATCCCGCCTTAATAAAGACCTCAATTAATCAATCAATCAATCAATCAATCAATCAATCAATCTCTCTACCGACAAATGGCTTCTCCTCTAACTGAGCGCGCAACAGAAAATACACTAAGAGCTAGGTGGCCACATTGGATATAATTGGGCGAAAGAATCTTTGAACGTGGTGTTATTTCGAAGGAAAACAAAGCAATGTAGCAATGTGCTCTAGTTTAGTTGAAACAGACCATAGTGTTATATTAGTTTATTAGTATTGCTCAACTTGGTGGTGGAAATTCTATGAAATGCGAACGAAGTTGACGCGTGGAAATGTAATATGAAATAAAGTGAGTAACTGCCTTTGAACTATATTGCTTCCAGCTTGTCTTTTGTTCGTAATTAAAAAGGTCATGCGCGTGTCGACAATTGACAAACATTATTTATTGATCCAAATTAAATTTTAATTTATTTTCATACACTATGTTCTCTCTCATATTTTGATCCATTGTTTAATTAAGAAGGGAAATATTTGCGTGTAACGCTGAGGCTTTAATGAATTATTAGTAATAGCACCTAGACAAAATAGAGTTATCAATCGTTCATCAACAACATACAACAACATACAAAGGCCGCCCCACCACCTGCCCCTTTTTTCACTAGGCCCCGAGTACCTAGCCTCCACCCTCTACAACAAGCTCCCAGAAAACATCAAAACCTCCCCCACCCTGCCCTCCTTCAAACACAAGTTGAAAATATATCTCACAGCAAACAGCTTCTACTCGGTTAGTGACTACCTCTCCATGTAAAAAATAAACAATTATTGGATGAGCGAAGCGAAGACTTCAATTTCACCGACCCCCCCAAAAATTTAGCTCGGGTGTTTTTTTTTTTGTTTGTTTTTTTGTTTTTCCGTCTGTTTGTTTAACTCTCTACCAGGCAAACGGCATATCCGATCTTGATGAAAATTTGATAGGACCTTCGAAATCTCTAAACTTAGAGGTGTATTGTTTTTGGGTACAATCGAAGAAATATTTCTCATGAATATCGTACTTTTACGATTTTTTTCGATTTTTAGTGCGATATTTTCGTGACATTTGGGCCGATTCTGACCAAACGGGTGGGGTTACAACGTTCATATTTCACATGGACATTAAGGTAATGGTGATGTATTGCTTTCTGAAAGAAAAAGTTGGAAAACTTAGCCAGAATCTATAGAAATAAAGCTTTTAATGTTTTTTGATTTTTTGTGCGATATTTTCGTGCTATTTGGGCCAATTCTGACCAAACGGGTGGGGCTACAACGTTCATATTATACATAGACATTAAGGTTAAGGTGATGTACCCACACAGCATGCAATATCTATACAATATTTAAATTAAGTTGTCAACGTACGTACAATTTTACGTACATTTTAAACTTTATTTTTTGGTTTATACAATATTTTAGTGCAACATGTTCAGGCGATTCAGTTTATGTTTCTTGTGGATATTAAATGGATATCTGTACAATGTTTGTTAATTTTATTCGTTACTCTAATTTTCTTTGACTTCATCAAATATCTATGCAATATTTATAGGTTATTCTTCTTTCATTATTTCCAGGTCGAAAGTGACAGTTGGTATTGTCGCGTTATGTCTGTCATTATTTCAAATCTCAATGGTCAAAAGTTGCAGCTGGTATTGTCGCGTCCTGTTGGTCTCATTCGACTAGCAGTCTTCGAGAGAGCAAGACGTGTGTGTACGTGTGGTCGTGTGTTCATCTAGGCTTAGCTTGAGATCGAAAAGCAGCAGAAGGGTTCTAATACCGCCAAAAAGACAAATTATTCTACTTTTATAGCTATTATTTTATATCTTCTATTATTCTAATGATGGATTTCATAGTAATGTCGTCAATCTAACAGTTATAACGTAAACATGAATAGTACCACTGAGTATAAAATATATAAAACAGTCATAAACATACAAATTAAGCGTGTGTGCGAACTCTGGCGATTTTCACTTGAACACCTTAATTTAACTTCGACTTATAGATTCACCCAACTGTTGTAAAACCGGAACGACACGTGCTAGGCCTGGTATTCGTGAGTGATTTCAACATTCCTACACGTGTGTTTCTTCCTGTGCCCACATTTCACCCACACAACAGGCGTTTTGGCCAGTGGAAACTTCCTTGAAGTGATTTAATACGCACAACTAGACACACGTGCCTCGTCTTACCTTTGCTACTACGGCAACAATTTACAGGTTGCTCAAGACATTGCAACCGCGCTCGCCACGACTGACGAGGTCCAGAGGAGATCAGATTCTTCTTCTGACAACCGTTTGAGCAGGCAGACGCACGTCCGTATACATCTTCAGAGCTTAGGCCTACAGCAAGGACCTACCCAGCCTGCCCAACAAAGGCCATTGAGAGGATGATCAGAGCTTCTAGGCGCATTTACAAGTGTCCGTCGTTTCATGTGACGTGACGACAATAGTATTATTAACCATTCCTTGCTATGGGATAGGTCAATAATACTACTTCCTTTGCGTCACGTTGAGCATGACCGACACACTAAGACGCGCCTTTTTATGTGGGTCCAAGCTTAACTCCCCTCCCCCACCAACCCCTGGATATACCACTCTATTCAATATCCAAGAACAATATTATTTAATCTTCCATAAATATTTGTGAACATCTATATCAAACATCTATAGATCGTACTACCAATATCCATAAACAACAACAACATACAACAACAATATTGTACAGACCATCTTTCATAGTTCCGACTTGGGACATTTGGAAGGGTATACAATGTTGTATAGATAGTACTGGGACTTGGGATATTCTATGGATATTCAAAATGTTTGATGAAAATATTGTATAAACGTTCTATGGAAATAAAATGCTGTGTGGGTAGTACCTTTTGAAAGAAAAAGTTGAAAAAGTTAGCCAGAATCCATAGAAATAAAGCTTTTAATATAAGTTTTTTACGGTAAATAATGCCAATTGACAGGTAACAATAGAAACTTGACAACAATCACCTACAATGCGTAGGCAGCAAAACAAAGCACTTGCAAAAGTAAAGATATCCCACCAAACTCAAAACTTTAAAAAGCTCATCCATCAACGCGGCGGGACTTTAGCGTTTTCCTAGTAACTAATAAACAATTAAATAATAAATAACAAACCATAGCTAAAGTCAGCAATGATATATCTCCTGTTTCAAAGTCAACTAACAATGTAACATAATTATGGTCACTATTTTATAGTTATGTGCCTCCATATCATTATATCTCTTACTTTCACCTATACCATTATCTTGCACCAATGTAAATAACCTCATCGAACAATTCTCTTCTCCAATTATACTATTGTAAAATAATTGGATGAGCGTAGCGAACGAAGCGAAGACTTCAATTTCACTGACCCCCCAAAAAATTTAGCTCGGGTGTTTTTTTTTTGTTTGTTTGTTTGTTTGTTTGTTTTTGTCTGTTTGTTCGCACGATTCCGGGCAAACGGCATAAACGATCTTGATGAAAATTGAAGGAGACCTTCGAAATCTATGAACTTGACGTGCCACGTTTTTGGGTACAATTGAAGAAATATTTCTCATGAATATCGTACTTTTACGATTTTTTTTCGATTTTTAGTGCGGTATTTTCGTGACATTTGGTTCGATTCTGACCAAACAAGTAAGGCTACAAAGTTCATATTTCACATGGACATTAAGATTATGGGAATGTAGTACCTTTTGAAAGAAAAAGTTGAAAAAGTTAGCCAGAAATTATAGAAATAAAGGTTTTAATATGTGTTTTTCGATTTTTTGTGCGATATTTTTGTCATATTTGAGGCGATTCTGACCAAACAGGTGGAGCTACAACGTTCATATTATTTCACATGGACATCAAGGTTATGGTGACCTTTTGAAAAAAAAAAAGTTGAAAAGGTTTGCCAGAATCCATAGAAATAAATGTTTTAATATGAGTTTTTTGAGGTTTATAATAACAATTAACAAGTAACAATAGAAACTTGACAACAATCACCTACAATACATTCACAAAGTACTTGCAAAGGAAAAGTGGTCCCACGCAAACTGAAAACTTACGCTCGTCCAACAACGCGGCGGGACTTAAGCGTTTTCCTAGTTCTAGTATATATCAATATCATTATCATTAGGTACTTGCTTATTTTCAAATTCCACTTTTACTTATTGGTATTTTTATTTTCCGTCATTAGCATGTGAATCATATTCATGAACATAATAGTTATTAAGGATTATTCATTCCCTCTCTTCCAAGGGGGGCTATATCTGTTGCCATGTATCGATCGAATGAATAAATTGAATCTTGAATCTTGAATCATCGTTGACATTTGAATCAAATCAAATCGAATTGTTGGATGAGCAAAGTGAAGACTTCAATTTCACTGAACCCCAAAAAATTTAGCTCGGGTGTTTTTTTTTTCTCTGTCTGTCTGTCTGTTTGTTAACTCTCTACCAGGCAAACGGCATATCCGATCTTGATGAAAATTGGAGGGGACCTTCGAAATCTCTGAACTTAGAGGTGTATTGTTTTTGGGTACAACCGAAGAAATATTTCTCATGAATATCGTACTTTTACGATTTTTTTCGATTTTTAGTGCGATATTTTCATGACATTTGGGCCGATTCTGACCAAACGGGTGGGGCTACAACGTTCATATTTCACATGGACATTATGGTAATGGTGATGTTTGGTCTTTTTGAAAGAAAAAGTTGAAAAAGTTACCCAGAATCCATAGAATATAGGTTTTAAATATGAGTTTTTTTTAGGTTTTTAGTAATAATAACAATTTACAAGTAACAATAGAAACTTGACAACAATCACCAACAATGCGTTCAAAAGGCACTTGATAAGTTAATAGATCCCACGCAAACTAAAAACTTACAAAAAAGCTCATCCATCAACGCGACGGGACGGGACTTGAGCGTTTTCCTAGTATGAACAACATGATTAACACTGAACGTAATTCGTACAATCAAACATTGATGAGATGTACAGTTATCTTTCCCCTGCAACGCGCAATCAATAAACTACGGTATTGTACTAATTATTTAGAGGAATGTAGGTTGGGTGTAGGCTCTTGAGGCGTGTCACATCTGTACTTGGCACTCTCAGGTGTTTGTCAACGCTTCATAACCTATGGCGCAAAGCTGTCTTTTTTATTGTTCTGTGGTCACAAACCTTGACACCTTTGTATATAACAGGATGAATGAATCTACCAATCAAGCGATTGTATATTTACAAAATGGTATATTTGCACAAGTTCTTACTACTAGTCTATCCTAGGTGTCCCAGACGGGCCTACTAATAGTGCCGCGGGCGTAACACATCTCGGATTGGATGCTAGCGCATGCGCAGAGAGTTTCTGAAGGCGTCTATTTTCACGATTAAAAATAAATATTATGAAATTTATATTTATTCAAAGTGCTTTTAACAGTTGCAGATTTTTAATTTTTTCGCCTTAGGCGTTTTAAGTCCCCACCGCAGATGAACCTTTACCCCAGCACTAGTTTTCATAAATTATAAAAGCTTAAACCAATATAAAAGCAAACTATCACCCACCAATTATTATGTATGTTATATTTTCAAACATGTTTTTAGGCTTTTAGGAGCTGCAAGTTTGCAAAGTTTTTTCCATCTTAGGCGATAACAACCATTAGCAGGTTTTGGGACTTTTATTCCAGCATACCCGTACTAGTTTTGAAGTCCGACGACCCCGGCCTCCTTCCCCCTTCCCCCACCAGCCAATTGTCAATTCCTGATTACATTACTGGCTGTAATATTTGTTTCATAAGTTTGGTTGTTGGATGAGCGTAGCGAGCGAAGCGAAGATTCCATTTCACTACACTGGAGAAAAAAATCCGGAATGTTTTTTTTTTTTTTTTTTTCTCTGTATTTTTGTCTGTCTGTTAACACGATTCCGGCTAAACCTATACTCCGAATGCGATGAAATTTTATATAGGCCTTCGAAATCTCTGAACTAAGAACTGCCACGTTTTTTGAGCGCAATCGAAAAATTATTTCTCATGAAATCGCAATTTTACGATTTTTTTTCGATTTTTAAAAACTTTCTTCGACTTATAACTCCTACATGCTTTATCCGATTATAATGATTTTTTCACAGAACCTTAATTTTAAGAATTGATATATTCGTGTAAAATTTGTGCGCAATCGAATAATTATTTCTTATGAAAATTTCAATATTACGATTTTTTCCTTTTTTAAAATTACGATTAATTAAAAAAAAATAAGTTAATTTTTTATTTAATTTGATTTAATTTTAAAAAAATTTCAACAAAGTTCTGATTTTTTCACAGAACAACAGAAAATCCGCAAAACACATGGCAGCTCAATTCACCAATTACGCTCATCCAACAACGCGGCGGGACTTAAGCGTTTTCCTAGTAATATTTAATACTCATCAGATCTGCCCCTTGGGCCACAAAGTAGATTTTTCATATTAGACGTACGTTTTTTCTCTATATTAACTTGTTAAAAGTTAAGCTTGGCCCACATTTTTAAATAATCTCGTTGTTGATTGCCGATTGTTATAATTATTACGTTTGCATCACATCGCACGCTATAGTAGAGTTTGAGAAGAAGACACTGCGTGTGCGCTAATCTCAGCGAGTCCCTGTAATCCGCCTCCCCTAAAACCACCAGGGTTTAGCTTGTGTATTGTTGGTTTCCGCGAGGCGACGCCTTGAATTCCATAGCCTAATATACGGATGAGCCGCGACGAGGTAGGATTCAATTTCGGCGTGTAATATTGATTATCCCGCAGGAATAATTTGATTGGAATTGGAAATAGCAAATTTGTAAAACGAGACGATTGTTATTTGTTCGTTAGGGTGAACTCAATATGATTGAATGGCCACGTGGATAACACCTTGCAAGACGATACAAGTGATGGTGCCTATAGGGGAAACTTTGGGTAACTGCTGTACAGTTCTTATATTATTTAGAGATACGTAATTCCCAGAGAGAGAAAGAAAGAAATTTGATTTGATTTTATTATTTATCATTCTTGATAGTGGTAGCAAGGACTTATTAACACCTTATCCTCGGAATCGCCTAGCCACTCAAAAGTGAAATAAAGCGCGCAGCCGTTTCTCCCGCCTGCATAGCCAACTTGCTAAACTCACGTCATTAATTTTCCCATCAAAACATCGTATTCGGGGAATTCTCGCATTAGTGACAATCATAATTATCTCTCCCTAACATCTGTTTAATCAGCTACTGAATTAAACCAAACATGGAAAACCTGATCAACTAACTCTGTCAAGAAGGATTCCATGCCGATCAACCGAAGCCTTCACTATCAACAAATAAAAAACACAAAATTGATCTTTTTAAGCATAGCGAATCCCCGTTTTGCCTGCGTGAGCTGGCGGTAAAGAATCCCAAAACCCCCCCACCATCACACTTACAACTTCATCATTTAAAAGTATTTTAAGTCAACATCAGGTTAGGCTTTACGAACCCCCCCAACACACCTACTCCGCAGCAATCACCAGTGCATGAAGATGTCAGTTTTAACTCAAAAACGTTTCGTTTTCGTTATATCATGATATAAAAGTAAAAGTTGCATAATTTTAAATGATCGATCACTTTTCTGGCCGTCGTCTGTGCGTGTCACGATGAAAACCGAACACGATGTCAGATTGACATTCGGCTTTTTGTTGACATTTCCTTCCATCAAGGATGATACAGAATGTTGTGACGACCAATGCGAGTGTGAAGTCCGTTCAAACAAGGAGGATATACCCTTAGGATGCGTGGCTATAGCCCACACATTTGTTTAAGACTAGTCACTAGAACATGCTAGGACAATTGAACGGTTAGCTTTGCTTCCTATTATGTGTATTCCCGTATCTATGCAGAGACATACCCTCGACCAGAAGTAAAACAAGGGCTGGGTATAGGAGACACAACTCCCCTTCAATTTATTGATTGCGATAGTTATGGCCATCAAATTCCAACTCGCAACCTTCTCGTGGTTTGACCCGTGATTAGGGGAGTTCTTCTCCCTGAAGCTAATGGCGAGCTCTGGGTCGTCGTCGGGGAACTTTCCCCTTCCCTTTGACTACCTCCCCGACGTCGACGACAATGACAACACGAACGGATGATGACACAGACTGAGACGACCACGACGTGGGGGAACCCCTGCCCTCCCCATTCGCTTGTGGCTGGTTCTGACCAGCACAAGCCTGTCCACCCCTTGTCCCCCCGCGTCACCCCTTACGTCCCTCCCTTCGTCACGATTAGCCAAGTTGCATAAATATGAGACGTTAAGCAATATCCAATCCAATCCGATAGTGTACACGCTCCCTTCTCCCACACAAACCATCACCAGTAATGTCAAAAATCTACCGCAAATCTCAGAGCCGCACACTTCGTAAAAAAGTGATCAAATTTCTTAATTACTTCTTTAGAAGGCGAATCCAATATTATTCTTAGAATTAGTTAACAAGGTAGGGGGTGAAAAGTTCACGCGTCGCGCACCCGTCTTCAATCATGTCGAAGTCGAATATATCTCGAATTACCAATTTAAAAATCTATAATTGCTACGTCCTTCCCTGAGAGTGAGACAGCGGTATGGAGAGGGACGGGGAGCAAGTTTAATTGGAATACGTACGTCCTACGCAGAAATAGGATCAACCTGACACCAATGGCTTCTATAGGTGTTTGTGTTACTTATGGGGAGAGTGACGGAACGAGGATTTCAGCTAAGTCGAAGTCGGCACTCGGAAAATACAACCGAGTATCGGTCCGGTCCAATGAGGACCGGTCATGTGACAGAGAGTGGTTTGGCGCGGTTTTGTGCGTGGTTCATTTGGTCCGGTCTTGACCTCATTGGTTGGAGATCCGTCCTTCATGGATTCCCAAAGACAAAATGAAATTCACACAGAGGTAAATCAAATTCTATCAGGAGCAAAACAAAAGGTATAGACTTCAGGAAATGGATTATAAACTAAATACTAGATAAGTTTTTTATCTTATCTTTAAATCTTTTTGCTATAGCATTTCGGGACTTGTTGAATAGCTGAAAATAACAATTTATTTATTAAGTTGGAGTCTACCCACTAAGTAACACAAATTTTTTGAGTCGGGGACATTAAATTTAAAGCCGACAAAGCCAACCCTGTTGGTGCCGACACCGACCGGCATATTTAGGTAGGAAACACAGATCAATGAAGCTGGACACGATTTCACCCGCGGACAGCGCAAAAATATACTTCTAATTCGGCATTCGGAACAACCTTAGAATGTATTATTTGCCTCATTGCTAGGACGGCAAGCCATCGTTTACACAATCCTAATCCAAGAATGGATGGAAATCATCCATTTCAACCAATTAGACGAAGAAATTAAGATTGAGATTGCTGCCTGACTTTAAAAAAATAACATTTCCTATTATCTGATTGTAGATTCAGTAAATAGGGAAGTCTCACCAGTTTTAGATATTAGCGCTGGTGTACAGAATCAGTAGATATTCACTTAAAAACACCATTGCCGTAGTTTATAACACTCTAAAGTAAAAACTGTCTATTCCACAGTGGTACAAAGTTTTACGTTTACTCTTTCCCGCGCTTTTATCGTGAAAAGACGTGTGACGTCATAACCCTAAAGACATTGTTGGTAATGAATGAAATTGACCACGGCCTTCTAGATCACGGAGCAAAATTCGCCGCTCGGCCGTTCACCAGCTCGTGTTATAACAAAAGTCCATTGTTGACATTTTCTTTATAAATGTTTTCGTAAAACCATTAATTGTTAAAAATGTATACACAAATGTGCAAATCTTACATCTTGTAATACAAATTATTGTTTATTAGTATTTCTTAATCATACTACAAACAAATTTTATTCTAAAAGTGCTTCTAGAAGTAAGATAATCATCAAAAATGCTGTTTATTCAATGAGCACACGGTGATTGGTTGTAGGGTTATGACGTATTGCCCTGTTTTTCCCGCCATTATTACGCTAAATCTTTAAGCTCACTTTAGTGACTGAAAATGTTTTTGAAATAACGAAAATGTTATATTTATGTAATCAGAAATTGGCCCTGAATATAGTAGAATAATAAAAAATATTTGTAAATTTTATAAATTTTGTAATTTTGTAAATTTGGTATTTTATAGTTTGTTGTATTTGTATTGAAATAGCTATATTAGCTAAATATAATAATAATAATAATAATAATAATAAAAATAAAAATAATAATAATAATAATAATAATAATAATAATAATAATAATAATAATAATAATAATAATAATAATAATCGTGGTTTCCCATAGTCCGAAGAGCAAATGCTAGGATGGCGACGAGAAATCGGCCACGACCGTACACAGCAGAAAGAAAACATCATCTACAATTTTATTTTTTTTAATAAAAAATGAACTCTGACATCATTATGATCGAGTACATCAATATTTGAATCACCGATATAAATGCATTGTTTATTTTTATTTTGCACCCAATAATTTTCTTATTCGTTAATAAACTCTAATTTTGTGTTGTAATCAGGAGGTCTATATTTACATAACAGTGATATAACCCTTCCTGCTCCTATAATCAAGTTACCACAAATCCCTTCAAAACTATGAAATAATACATCTTCTATGTCAAACCTCACAGTTTTGCTAGCAAATAGTATTAATCCACCCCCTCTCTTACTTGGTCGTAGTTTACATGCAATAACGATTATAACCATCTATTTGATACACTGAGCTTTCTTCTTAAACACTAACTTCACCTAAGACTAATATTTGAAATTTATTTATCTGGTTTTGGAATACCACGAGTAGTTCGTCCCAATTTTTCCTTATAGATCTAATATTTAAGTGGAAAACAATTATACCTTTACAATTTTCTTTGCACCAATCGTCCAGACTGTCCGTAGTTTCACATGTTGTGTGGCTCGTTGGTCTTGTGTGGCTCGTTGGTCTTGTGGTTAGCGTATCTGCTTCCAATGCAGAAGGTCCAGGGTTCGATTCCCGTTAAAGTCAGAAGTTTTTTAACTTCTGATTTGGACTTCAGTCCATCAGTTCTTGTCTTAGGAGTTTGTAAACGGTGACTTTGGAGCCGTCCTAGCAACGAAGCACATAATAAATTTCAGAGTTGTTCTGAATCGGCCTTGTTGATTCTGGCGTTGATTCGCGGGTGTTCGCACTGTCCATACCCTGATTGCTATATTTCCTATTAAATTATCGATCTTTGGTTGGTTATCGCTCACTCGTCGATTGCGTCGGGGCCTGTAGGGTTGGCTTGGTCGCTTTGATTTAAAGTCCCCCACTGAAAATCAGTTATATAACTGAGTGGGTAGACTCTAAATAAAATTTATTTTTTATTTATTTATTTATTTATTTATTTATAACACCTTCAAGATCGTCTTGAGACCATAAGTCCATTTAAATCGTACAGCCTGTTTCCTTCAGTTGATCAATGTCCCCTGCTCTCTTTATCTTGACCACAACCGTTGACTGCTCGTCTTTACGTGCACAAATTATCCCTCGCCGGAACCAGACAAATTTGTACCCAACAACCTTTGCCCTCTGCTTGACCTGCCAAAATAAATTGCGGAAAAAGGGAGAAAGATGTTCGTTAGTAAAAATATTCAAGTCCTTTTCTTTTGGTACTCCCTGAATGACGTCGCTGTTTTTTACGGGCAGTCGCCGGGCTGCTAATATCTCGTCGCGTTTTTTTCGCGAAGTAAATTGTACTACAACTTTGGAAGGGTAATCTTTGTTTCTGGCTGGCACTCGATGGACCGCGTCGATGTCATAGTCTTCTAGCTCTACATTTAATTTATCCGCAATAGACCTCACAATGGTTTCTATGTTTTCGTTGTCACATTCTATCACATTTGAAATCTCAATGTTTCTGTTTCTACCGTACTGATCAAGATCATTTTCCTGCCCTGCTAGTTCCTCTATAATCTTGTCCTTGCCAGCTACTTCTTCAACTAAGTTTTGAATTGCAAGATTACTTTCAATAAGTTTTTCTTTTCAGTCCCTCAAAGAAAATAGTTCATTTTTTATTTCTTTGATTTCACTACGCAGTTCACAAACAACTTTCAAAACGGTTTGTAGTGTAACTGTCTCTTCCGCTTCACTGTTCTTCTTTTCGTCTCGACACTTGACACAACGCCACAGCGATTTACTTTCTTGCGATTTAGCATTGTACGTCGCACGTTTTAACCCCGAACAGTCTTTGAAATGATAATTCTTCGAACATCCCATGCAAGATACGTAATCCCCATCACTAGGCAATTCACTGTTTCACTCACCACACGACATTGCTATCTAATCTAATGCAGTGCACAGAGCGAGGCAAGGCACGTCCGCTCGGCACGGCTGCTTGTGATCGAATAATAATAATTATAATAATAATAATAATAATAATAATAATAATAATAATAATAACAATAATAATAATATAATAATAATATAAAATAATAATAATAATAATAATTGAAGAGAAATAATAACATTGACGAGATGTTTCGTCGCGTCGAAATGGTGAATAATTAACATTATTCTTGATTTCCCGACGTAGCGTCATCACTGTGGAAGACATTTTCAAAGGATTGCTGTTCTTTCGTTTGTTTGCCTCTGTTTACAACAAAACAGAAAAAAACAAAAAAACAAAACAAACAAAACAAAGGCAAACAAACGAAAGAACAGCAGTCCCTTGAAAATGTCATCCACAGTGATGACGCTACGTCGGGAAATCAAGAATAATGTTAATTATTCACCATTACGACGCGACGAAACATCCCGTCAGTGTTATAATTTCTCTTCAATTATATCGGGTCGCGAAAGTATAACTTGTGAATATATATAATAATATAATAATAATAATAATAATATAATAATAATATATATATATATATATATATATATATATATATATATATATATATATATATATATATATATATATATATATATATATATTTTTTTTATTGAAGTAAGAAACTTATTTGGAACAATGTTCAAGTACATTTCCTCCCACTAAGCCCAATGGCTTATCAGTGGGTCACATAATTATTAATGTTAACACATCTCATTCGTAGCGTAAGGCTTAATACAATAAAATCAAAATCAAAAACATTCAAGCTATTAAATGAATATATGGTGCTTACATAGGTAATCAATTACAAAACATAAATACTACAACCCTTTACAAAAACATACAACAATAGATTATACAGGAATTACTAATTATAAATTAATAATATCTTTACCTACCACACAGATTCGTTTTCAACAACATAAATATCTAGAAAATAGGACTGAAAATGACTTAAATTGAGCATGAAGGAAGGTTGTTCAGGTAGTGCGATTTTACTCTATTCTTTATTAATGAAATTTTGTCCAATGATAATATTTCAGCCGGCAATGAATTAGAAACTTTAGGTATAAGATAATGTAAACAACGCTCACCATGTTTGTTTTCGGCATTGGAACAACAAATTTTCCTTTACTAAAAAG